>FXXK01001601.1:0-187668 GCA_900184695.1 Betula pendula | reverse complement strand
CTAGAGAGAAAAAAAAAATATCATATCTTACAATGACGATCTAGTTGACAGTTGGGACTTGGGATCATAATTTATTATTGATTGGTTATCCCTTGTAAATTATGATGAAAATTTTGATTGCTCATCACAGGACCAAAAAAATTTCTACTCATAACGTTCAACATGAAAATGAGTTTTATTTGAGAATAACTTTAGTATTAATATATTATTTGATTTCCTTATTTAATATATCATTTTTTTTATGACTTGTTTCAAGAATAGAATGTTGAAGATTTAAATTTTTAAAAGACTCAAATGATATTAATTCATTTTTAATTACTTATTTACCATAATTTGGGCCCTTAATTAGTTAGAGAATATTAACTATAACTAAGGCTTTAATTTTTTTTTATAGAATAAATATTTATTAATTGAGGCCTTAATTAAAGAATATCAACTATAATTAGGACGTAAATATTTTTTTATGGAATAAATCTTTATTAATATTTATTAATTTGGATCTTAATTAAAAATATTGACTATAATTAGGGCCTTAAATATTTTTCATGCAATAAATCTTTATTAATATTTATTAATTAGGGGCCTTAGGCGGCCGTTGTCTTTTAAACTATGCAAAACAATGTTATTTTTGTGTACAGGAGAATGTTGTTCACATTATTGTATGAGCATGCATGTAATGAAGTGCACCACCAACACATTTATAGCAATTCCCATTCTATATATGTACACAAGTAATGTTAGAAGAAGGATCCAAATTTTAATTGAATCATCTCAAAAGTTATGTAGTTTTTAAAATCACTATTAGATTAAAATTTAATAGTCACTTATTACAAGTTCAATAATAATTTTAAAAGCTATATTACTTTTAAAATAACTCAAAAAAGACTCGGGTATTCTCCTAACATTACTTATATATATACTAATGCCTAGCTAGCATTACAAATTAACTAGGATATGGGCCATATGGCTTAGGTGCTGTAAAAATAATTACAGCACCTAGACCTAGACCTAGGCTAGACTTATTCTTCATGCCGTACCATGCATCAAATAGTGAGATGGTTTTCTTGTTGGATCTGATTAGGTAAAAGCCGGTGTTGATGGGGTTGGCTTCCGACCTTTTATCACTGTTGAATTTATCGGTGCTGATTTAAAGATCAATGCTTTCAGCTGTGTTTGTTAAAGTTTTAGGGTTTTTTTTTTTTTTTTTTTTGTGTGTTTTGAATAGTAATAAGGAGAAATTATGTAATATAAAAAGTAAAAATAAAATTGTTAAAAAGTGATTGGTAAAATATTAAAAGTGATATTAATTTTAAAGAAAAAAAAATTAACAAATTAAGCCTTCATTTTAGCTCAGCTTTTGGAAATCGATTCCTTAGCCACATCACATCAGTGTTCTGTACGTAATAAAAGAACTCATCAATTAATTCCTTTTATTTTATTTTAAATCAATCATATTTTCACATCATTGGTTTTTTCTTTTTCGTTTTCCACGTCAACTCTTTTCACAAGGAATTCTGTGGGAGAGAGAGGGAACTTTAACTATTAATAATTCATGGTGTAGAAATAGATTGGTTTTAGCTGAAAATTCTTATGCTAGTTAAGGCTGTTAGGTCAACCATTCCTCTTTTGGATGACTTGAAACTTGGGGATGGTAATTAATTAATTAGAAGGGTCCAGACATGATTTTAGGAAGTTATCAATGAGTAAATTAGGAAGCTTATTAGGGTGGGTTTGGTAAACTCTTTTGGGCTGATGTAACATTAATCCACACTAGTCTTTGGATTTTTTTTTTTTTTTTGAAAATAAGGCTAATCCAAAGGTAAATAACACTAATAAAATAATAATGTAGTATATAAAATTACTCATTACTATAATACTTGATCTGCTAAATCTAATATAAATTGCTTGATCTTAGTTTCACAATATATGCTGGACTCGATTTTTGAAGGTTTTGATTCAACAAAACTGTTTGTGTTATGAATTTAAAATAAGTGAAAAATGCAAAATCAGTTGTTTGGGTTTCACGGATTTGCAAATAGTTCCCTGGGTAAAAAAGTTGACTGAAAACTCTTGTAGTAAAGCAAAATTAACAAATAGAACCCTGCTCCCAACTTTCATCTGAACTTTTGCCAAAACCACGTCAGCACCAATAACATTACAACATATGTCCCCCATTTATATATACATATGGAAGGGGAGATGACAAGTGTTTTGCTGATTTGTCTGTGACTGAGACAATAATATATAACAGGATAAAACATCCATTTCTTCCATCTATAGACATGCCAAATTTCCATTAACCAAATCGCCAAACTACTAGTGACAAATTTATCCTCGTGATTTAAGCATATCCAACTTCTATTATAATTAAGTTAGGATTAATCATAACAGCTATTTTATCGAAGCTTGTTATCGTTTTCTTAGACACTTTATAAAATTATGTGATTACCAGTTCACATCCTCATCCAGATGCTAAGCAATTGCATTATTTTTGTTCTTCTAAATGAATTTTAAGATGCTTGTTCAATATGCTTTGCCACCAATCTTGAAAAAAATAACTTTAAAAAAAAAAAAAAAAAAAAAAAAAAGTTTCAGTTTAAACAAGTTCTGAAAGTATTCTATAAAGTTTTTTTTTTTTTTTTTGGTATAAATCTACCGAAAAAAAAAAATCACAAATAGAACACTTCACTAGATTAGTTCTTAAAGGCCCAATGAGAACAGCACTTCTTGATACAGCTAAAAAAAAAACAAATATCTAAAACTTAACTTTGAAAAGATTCATTTTGCTAAGCTAATGGTTAACCTGACTAGATTCCCTTAAGATCATAAAACTGCCTACTATCAATATGAAGATTTTCTGTAAGGAACAAGAGGCTGCGGTATTCCTAGTGAAGTGAACGATATACAGACTGGCAATATTCAACAATTTCTATAAGCACTCTGAAATTTCAGGAGGCAGAATTAACACTAACACGAAAAGTATAACCAGACTAAATATCAGAAGGAAAGTATGCATTCTTTTTGCTCTCTGCATACAATGTCCACGAAAAGCGAACCACGTTCCATGGCACCATCACTTGGGTATCCCCTTCATTTCTCCTCAAAATCAACGTCAATAATCTCAGGCTCTGACTTTTTTGAAGTAGTGTTTCCTCTGCCGCCTCTGGAGAAGAAGTCCCCCTTCGGCTGCCATACGATGTTTCCACAGCTTGTGCAACGAATTATTTGATTCTTGTAACCAACAAATTGCCTCTTACAAGCTGGACAAGCCCCCTGTCCAAGTTTTGTGCATTATCAGCAAATAATAAATATTGAATCAATGCAACAAAGTGAAAAATATAAATAAAAAACCATGGGTTGCAGACAGCGAAATATTATATATACCTCTTAAATTTCTAATACAGTTCATATATTTTTGTATGTCCATAAAAATTTAAGGAATCATTTCATTATGCCCGATGACAGTAAGGTTCCATATGCAATGGTCTTGAAAATATAGTAAATAACAACTGCTAAGATTCAGGAGTCGTGGAAACGAGTTGAAGAATGTCTGATTTAAGCAGTAGTTTTAGGACAAACCATACTACCCAAATGAGTGCAGATGTGGTTCCACACACCATTGGCTCAGTTAGCAAGTGCAAAGTTATTAGCATTCCAAGAGATCAAGAGGAATATCTAGCTTGCCTACTTCCATCTCATCTCGATTACATACAATTTTTATATTGATAACTACCACATCTGATGCCAAGGAAGCAGGGGTTATCTTTGACAACATCTGATACATACACGAACAAGCTATACATTGCAAAATAGATCAAATGCAATCATAGAACAAAGTTAACTTACATCATTAAGAGTCACGAAAATATATAAATTCCTAGCGGAAAAAAAAAAAAAAAAAGAAAAAGAAGATATTCACCTAAACAACAAAGCACAACATTGTGAAAAATATTTCCACCTGTTAGCATTTTTCAAAAACAAATTAATTCTTTCAAAGAAACTCAAAAGTTTAAATATAACCATTAAAATCTTGAAATCAAAACAATTAAGCAAAAGTCTTACAACATTTAGCCCATCTATCAATTAATATCGATCAGGACAAAAAAAGGTACATATGCCACCAGAAGAAAAATATAGTAAGGACTTCCCTTTTGATTGGACCATAACAAGGGTAAAAGTTACACCAATAAAACAGGTCACAATTTCTGTGGGAATGGTACCAATACCTTGAAAGTTGATAAACCGAAAGATTATCACTTGGTTATCTGATCAAGGTGGATTTTTATCCAAAAATGTTTTCAAGGTTATGAGGTACAAGGAGAAACCGACAAACAGTTCATAGCTACTTGCACAATGTTGATAATGGCATATTACGCAACTAGTCCAATCACACCATAAAAAATAATTGCAGCTAAAATAATATTAAAATTATAAATGCACACATGCATCCACATTCACGGGCAAAAGCAGAACAACAAGAACCAGTAATACCTTTATAACGAGGTTGTTGGCAACAGCACCAATGAGAAGAGGACCAGCAAATGGCAGTACCCATGTTGCGATTATCAAGAACCGAAAAAGCCATCCAGACAATGCAAACCAGAGGAAGAAAATTGTCTACAAAAAGAAAACAAGAAAGTTGAGTGAGCCAATAAAAAGTTTGCATAACCAACATCCAGAATAAATACAAAGAGAAAACATGAAATACATATTAAAGTACCTACTTTTCCTGAATATAGTTACTAATGCAATGTCTCTGCCCCCCTCCCCCACCACATGTGTATGAAAGAGAAACAGAAGTCTAAAACTTCTTATAACAAAATACCAAGTGTTAAAAGTATAAAAGTGTAATTCTGTCTACTTCATTTTGAAACGTTTTACATCACTCAGGGATAGAATATACAGGCCTCAAATTTATCGAGACTTGTTTTAATCTGTGATATGACTCAGCTTTAGACTAAATTGGAGGCCTGAGCTTAGCTAACCTTTAGAAAGTAATTAAATGAATGAACGACCAGTTACATCAAGAGTTTTATGTGACCAACTAAAAAATACAGCGCCACCCTCAACTCATATCAACAAGCTCTTCCCCTAGTTCCCAACTACTTGGAGTGGGGCTAAGGGTAAAGATTTTACAATAGAATACACTGTGATAAACAAGACATACATGTGGAATGCACAGAGGGAAAGTCAGACTATGTTCATAAAACTTTTTTTTCTTTTTTTTTTTTCCTCCAGTGCCCTTTCATATATAATGAGTGTTTGGCTTAGAAGCAAAGATGCTCAACACCCTTAGGATGTGAAGGGGTTTGGCCAGCAGGTTTCATATATCTTTTTAAGGAAGACAGAATGATGAGCAATCCATAGAGAATTAGCTTTTTAAAAATCGATGCCTTTCAAAACATGAGTACCATGTTATAGTTACTGAAAATCACAATTAATTCAAATGACAAAACTTATAAAGCAACCACATTATAGTCAGAATTTCCTTTTAGGTTCCTCAGAAAACTAATGTTTGGAAAGAAGTATTCCGTTTTGAAGCCCAAGACGATCTTATGTCAATTAGGAGGGACATCCCAATTAAAAGCTCTTTTTGTGCTCTCTTTCATCATTCTTGATCTTGTTAGGTGTTCTTCTCTTGTATGTTTGATATACTTGGGTTGCGCCCCCTTGCAATTTTATTAAATTTGCTTTACTTATCAAAAAAGGAATTAGGAATCTATATGTATGGTTGGTTAGCATTTATTTGATCTAGGAGTTGGGATTAGTTTGCATTAGATTTTTCTAATTATAAATGTCATAACTCTCTTTGTTGGATGCTTATTAAATAGAGTTTTACAGCGTAACGTTTTTAATGTATGACTGTGTGCTCCTTCTCTTTCTTCTTCATCTTTCTTTTTCTATTCTCTTCATTTCTTGCACCTACATCATTCTTTCAACCCTATAACTAGCCTTAGTATTCAATTTACTGTTCACACGGCTTTGAGCAGCCACCAATTTCTTCTATGTTTTCTTCCAATATACAATCCAAACCATACCCCTTCTCTCACACCATTCGAAAAAAAAACCTTTAAAACCCTAGATTTATCTCAACCTTTTGACAGCAACTAACTCTTCCAAATCTACCTTAAAAACCCAAATTTGCTGCTGAGACAAAAATTTCCAGCAAACAGTTTTTCTTTTTCTTTTTTTCTGAAACTGTAACGCACCACCTATTATAACATAAAGACAGCCACAAACTGAATGATAATTACAAGGCTGTCTGTCCTCCGTCAATTTGGTATTAGAGCCAGGTTACTACAACAAATTTCTTGCTGAAATTTTTCTTTCTGCCAGCGCTAGACAAAATTCCTCATCTAAGACAATGGTCACCAACATGAAGCTAGATTCCCAGTTCAAGGCTTGTTCTCAAGACAAAGAAGACTTTGAATCAGTTGAATGCAAAGGTGAGCTCAATGGAAGCAAAGCCAGAATAATGTCTACTATACAGGAGACTTTGGTGGGCTGTCAGGCATTGTTCTGGGCAAAAATCCAGAACAGCAATTAACTTGGAGTTAGAATACTCCAATCACATCCAGGTTCAACTCTAATGTTTAATTGAGCCTGAAACTTTTTTTCCTCAAGTTCTCATGGAACCAGTGGTATTTAGATGCCTCCACAACAACTGCAATCAGACAAAGATCTCTGCATCATGGAGCGCTGCCCTCAAGGGAGAAATTGAACTTTATCTTCACCATCAGTCCAACTTCAAGAGCAAGATTGGTTGTGGATAGAGTCGTTAAACAAATTAATGATTTATACAGGAAGAGCAGTCCAGAGGTACTTTTAACTGGTTTCGCATTTTGGAAAGTGTTTTCAGATGGTATAGCTTACCAGAAGAGTAAAAAGTCTTTGTGGAGGTTAAACTAAAGGGGCTAGCTAGAATTTAGCAGGAAAAGTATCAATAAACACATTATGCAGCCGTTAGACCTTGAGAAGATATGAGACCTGCTACGACTCGTTATTTTATACCACCTAATTACAAGCAACAAGCACACTTCCAAACCACACAATTGGTGCTATGAAGTAATTCTACATCAAAAATTTTATAGCTTGGCTATGAGGTTGGGGTTTACAAGGAATGAAGGTGTTATGATTTCTATATATCACCAAGGATTAAATCTCAACATAACCTTTGGGTTTGGCAGCAAGCAGACTTCATAATATAGTAGGTCCATGTCAGGTTTCTACCAAAGAGGGGATTTTAAAAGGGCTTTTGTGAGACCTACTAGTGAAGTCAATAATAGGAGTGAAAGAGTACTAGTGGATGCAATATGAGAAAAGTCAATAGAAAAATCCCTTTTTTTTTTTTTGATAAGCAATCGAAATTTATTAAAAGTGAAAAGATACAACTCAAGTACACAAAAAATATACAAGAGGAACACCTAACAAAAAAGAAGACAAGAGATTAAGAAAATCAGAAAAATTAAAAATATGTAAACAATCATAGGCAGTTGTCCACTGACAGAGTTTTGAAGAAGAATGCCTTTAACTCCATCACCATCCTCTCACAATCTTCAAAACTTCAATAATTTTTTTTTTGATAAGTAAGCAAAAATTTTATTAAAAAAAGCGTAACTTCAATAATTTCTCTCTCTAGATACACCACATTAAGCAAGGCGAGATCATAGTCCCCCCTCCCAACACCAAAACCCTTTCTGATATATTTCCATAGACCAACCCAACAACCCATTAACCTCACTAGAACTCCACCCACCCCATGACCTGTCATATATACAACCCATTACCGCTCTCCGCATAGCTTCTCTCTCAAAAGCATAGCACCATAACCACTTTCCCAAGAGAGCTCAGTTAATAAATTTCTAACCCCACCCCCAAAAACCCCGAAAAAAAAAATCTTGGACTAACTCACCAGGTGAAATTTGAACTCTTCTTAAATACCATCCCACAAGAAATCCCATTGTAACTTCTTTATGGGATTTGCAACATCAACTGGGATGAGAAAAAGAGATAAGAACTAGGTGGGCAAATTAGACGAGGTGCTCTTAATCCAAGTAATCCTACCACTCTTAGACAAATACAACTGCTTTCAACCAGCCAAACGGCGCTCTATTATGTGTTCTTAAGGTCTTCCGGGTATCAGCTGTTTTGAGTTTACGAAATAAGAAGCGGTATCGTGCATTCTATATCTCTAGGTAGTGTTACGATTGTGTTATTAAGGATCACAACTGAGGGACCTTGATCTTCCTTTGTATGATCATTTTTGTATAAAAGGTTTAAGAGTTTTTCACGAAATTTTTATCTGTGTTGGTGTGAGTGTGGCTGAGACAAAGTCTAGAGACACTTAATGCTATCACCAGGCAAAAACAAGTGTGAGTAAAATTGCCTTGTGAGATTAGTGATGATGAACAATGACATGTGCTTCTGACACCCCTTTTTCACTATTGACTAAGGTGACAAAGAAGATTGGCAAAGGAGTAGTACTTTCCAATTCAATACAATTAGGAATTATGTGATAACACTTCTCTAAAAGTTCATGAAAGATGCTTGGTCTACTCTATTGGAGGGTTGATTGAGGATGCATAATTTCGCATACTTCCAATGAAGGGGCGCCATTTTTTTAAGGCAACCAAGGCTATTTCATAAGAAGGCACAAGATTGTTGCTATGACTATACTCACTCGATTAAGCAAGGTGATATTTAGATGAAGAATGTTCCAACCAAAGACTGGCGACCAATAAAGCTCAAAAGAATTGTGGGATCATTCCTCAAAAGCATAGTGGTTATGGAGATGGCATTCTTAGTGCTGCTCCAAACTCGGTGGAGCCACTTCTTTTCAAAGCTGGAGAATTGATGCAACAGCCCTAGCATGTTTAGATTCCTCTTAAACCACACTGCTTATGAAGATGGCATTCTTGGTTCTGCTTCAAATTCGGTGGAGTTCTCTTTAAAAATAACTTGCCCAATTTTGAAGCCCAAGACTAAGGTTTGTGCTAATGCCAGTTAAAAACTCTTTTTGGCCTGGGGTTTAAGTGTTCCTGGCAGTTGTTTGGGCCTCATTAGTTGTCCATGTTCTTGGGTTTGGCCTAGCACTTTTATTGAATTTGCTTTACTTATCCAAAAAAAATTAGTTGTTAGTTTTGTTTCCTTATTTTAAGTAGGGTTTGACATGTATGCTTAAGATTTACTCGATCTGAGGGTTTGCTGGTTAAGATTAGCTTACATCAGGGTTTTCTTCTAATAAAGAGATTGTAAATTTCTCTGATGGAGTTGGTGCTTATTACATAGAGATTTACATATTACGTTTTTAATGTGCGACTGTGTAAGCTCCTCTTTCTTATTATTTCTTCTTTCTTTGTTTATTATCTTGATTTCTTGCACCTTCATCATTCTTTCAAACCTATAATCAGCTCTAACACCATTCATGCCAATGTTCACACAGCTTAGAGCAGCTACCAATTTCTTCTGTGTTTTCTTCCATTTACAACCCCACCAACCATACCCATTCTCTCACACCTTTTGAAACCCTTAAACCCCAGATTTCCCTGAACCTTTCGATATAGCAGCTAACTGGTCCAAATCTAACTTAAAAAACCCTAATTGGCCGCTACAGGAATATTTCCAGCAAATAGTTATCTCTAAAACTACAACCCACCGTCTATTATATCGTAAGACAGCCACGAATTGAAAAATTACAAGGCTTTCCTACACCAATCAAGGGCATCTGCAGTATCATGTTAATTGTACTCAGACATTAGTCATCATAGAAAACACCATCTACACTTGGTGTAACATGCAGCATAATTTTGAGGGATACATACCGCGAAACTTCTTCCTAATGGAGTATTCAGAAAATCATTGAGCTGCTTCCTGTACTGCATGGATGACAAGGAACACAATTATGAGTGATCACATTGATGTCAGAAAACATAAGAGCCCAATAACACAAGAACACTAATTAAAGACCAAAAGACAGTATCAAATCCATAACAGAACACAAAACTCCTGTAACACTATTCCTAAATTCCCACTCTACACCTAGGTATGATTGCCAAAGCATGTCTTGTTTGAATCACTCCAGAACTTGAATCTTTTAATAATAGCAATAAAACCCTCACCATTTCGAATTCCTACTCTACAAAAACTTAGCACAGCTCACTATTGATTAGCCTCAAAACTTACAAATCAGACTTGCTAATGTTCTTGAACTAATTTTCACAGGAAAGTTACCAGAATGTGGCATGGTAGAGGGACGCGGTACACTCCTATACCCAGTATGTGGTACCTTGAGGATGGGCTTAGTCATGGTACGATTTGAATATATGTATATGCATATAGCCCATATACGCATATACACTTATGTATACAATTCAATATTTTTGTGTGAATAAAATCAATCAATAAATTTTTTTTATCTTTTTTCATTATTTCCCAATAAATATAATTTCTTTGTTAAAGTTTGAGCCAAATATCCTTCTTTATTCAAAAGTGCTGGACAAACACAATACGCTAGGATCTAACCGGAACGTGGAAATACCACGAGTTTGGATGCATGATCAGGTTCCTGATTCATACGATGGGCAGGGGAACCTGATAACTCTGGCTCAAACTCAAAGTCCCTAAACAGCTCACCTTTGTACCGGAAATCTAGCAACCATAATACCAGTAAAGAGGGGGAAAATATTGCCAGAAATTCTGCATGACAACTCCCAAAACTCTAGCACTTCTAGCTTCAAAAAGTTTTAAGGCCCTTAAAACCTACCCTACCCATCCATAATCTTCTCTAAGTCTTTCTACTCAATCCACAACCCTAAATGGAAATTTATAGTGCCAAATTCATTAGAAAACACATCAAATTTGCTAATGGTGCAATCCATCCTCCATTAGTTTTGGCGTCCTAAATAAGTACTTTATTGTGGCACTCAGGCAGCTAGCAATTTAGATGAAATATGTAATACAAGATGAGTACTCAAAACTATCGAACATAAAGGAAGAATCATCACAACAAAATGATGAGGATAAGCAGACCTCTGAATTGAATGTTTGGAAGACGATGAACCAGATACTTCTCTTCTTTTTATTCGAAGATATCTTTTTCGACAAATCCTAAAGTGGACAAAATATTAGAAGCGTGCTTCAACTTAACTTCTTAAAGTAGTGTTCGCCTTGTTAATACGGTTTCTGATTATGATCCAAAACATTTGTTCCAATGAACTCACATTTTGCATCGTAGTATATTTGTTGCTTTTTATTATTCTTTCTTTACAAGTGACCATCACCAAATATCCAGGCCCCTAACAATATTCCATCATCAAAATAACATACAGTTTTTTAATCATTATACGAAACATGTACGTCTATAAGTGTGTGTTCAATAAAATTTTCTCAATTATTTGTGTTTCTATTTCTTTGCTGGGAAAAAGAAATGTGAATTTGAGACTATTGATTTCTACTACTTGCCAAACAAACAGAACGCACAATTTAGAAAAAACAAGGGCATTTGGATAAAACATAGCAAAGAGAAAGACCTACACAAACCTCTCAGCATTACCAAGCATAAAACTCCAAAATCTTAGTTTCATTTCCAATTTAAAAGAGGGAGAGAGAACAAACCCTTGGCAAGTTCCTGCTGAAGTCCATGGAGAAAGTGCGCCACCGAGGGCTGATCTCGAACTCCCTGTCGAAGTCACGGGCGCGGTCGGCGGCGGAGCTCGCGACGGAGCTGAGGCGTCGGGACAAGGAGTAGCGGCGGTCGAGGCGTTCGGCGGCCTTCTTGGCGTCGAAAACGAGCTGCTCGAAGCCATCGTTGGCGCTACGCCACGCGTCCCGCAAGGCCTCGCCCGAGACGATGCGCCTCGCGAAGCCGTCGATGTCGCTGCGCCTGAAGGCCCTGACGGGTATGGCCTGGCGGCGATGATGGCGGGGCCTTAAGGAGAGTGGGGGTTGCCATGACAGAGTTGTGGCCATGATCGTAGGCTACTCCGTACGGAGATAATTCATACTCTTCGGACACGCAAGTATGAGATCTTCGATATTTATATGAATGAAGCTTAAAGCCATTTGGGATGATATTTACTAATCTATATCTTTTAAAAAAAAGTAAGAAAAAGTCCACGTATTCCCCTCAAATTACTACCCAATTGATAATGTCCCTCCTAAACTTTTAATTGTGACAATATTCCCTCAAACTACCAAACAAATGACAATGTCTCCCCAATGACAACAAAAAGAAAAAATAACCCTACAAATTTTCAATAAGATCAATATATTATATTTTTTAATAAAATATTAAAAAGTATTTTTTAAAACGAAATTTTTATAATTTTTAAAATTTTAAATTTGGCTAATTGGGTTGGAGTATTTATTTTTTATTTCTTATTTTTTTATAAAAAAATTGCTATTTTTATTTTTTTAATTTTATTTTTTATTTTTATTATTTCTTTCTTTTTTTTATTTTTTTTTTTATTTTTATTTCTGATATTGTTTATTATTTTTTTATTATATTGTTGTGTTTTTTAATAGTGATTTCTTTTAGTTTCTTTTATTTTTATTTTTATTCATATAATTTTTTTTGTTTTTGATTTTTATTTGTTATTTCTTATTTTTTTTTTATTTCGTTTTTTATTTTTATTTATATTTTTTTGTTTTTTTTTTTTTTTTTTGATTTTTTTATTAAATTGCTATTTATCTTTATTAATTTTTTATTTGTTTTATTTTAACCCTTCATGAATTCGAAAATAATAATAATAATAATAATAATTTTTTTTTTAAAAAATAATTTTAAATTTTTTAAACGAAAATGTTTATAATTTTTTTTTATTCTTAATTTTCCAATTGGTTTGTAGTGTTTTTTTTAAAAAAAAATTAATTTTGTTTTGGTTTTTGTTTTTTATTTTTATTTTTAGCTTTAGTCTTTTTCTAGCCCTTATGAATTGTAGTTTTTTTTTTTTTTTTTTAGTTTTAGTTTTTTTTAAAGAATTTTTTATTATTTTATTAAGGTATTTTCGTCCTTATGGGGGACATTGTCATTTGTTTGGTAGTTTGTGGGGGACATTGTCACAATTAAAAGTTTGGAGGAGGATATTGTCATTAAGTGGTAGTTTGAGAGGGGTACGTGGACTTTTCCAAAAAAAATGAATAAAACACTTCATTAATTATTATTATATTAACGAAATAACAAATGAGATGAAATGTTATATGTGAAACGGTAATTCTAAAGAACATCCTGGCTGATGCACTGTAGCATCAGCCCAGGATAATGCTATCAGTGCTCTATGTGAAAACCCTCGGATAATAGAGAGAAGAAAAACCCATGGATATAAAAACACGTGGATACCAAAGTGAGATTTTTTAATTTATATATTGTTTGTTAATATGAATCCTGTTTTCTTTACTCTTGTTATTTTCTGTTTGTTCGGTCCGATATGCCCTTTTTATGGACAAATCTTAACCTCAAATCACGTGTGAAGTGTGAACTTGATCTTTTCAATTTCATTTACATATTCTAAATTTCTAACAGCACGTAGTATATAGAACTCTCTTTTTATTTTTCTTAAATTTAGATAGTAATTTTTTAATCTAAATACTTATTTATAATATTAATTAAATATAATTTCTTTACAAAATAGAAATTTCCTACTTGTCCTTTCCTTTTTAACAAAATCCTAACAGAGCTTCCAATAAAAAACAAAGAGAGGAAAGAAGAGAAATACTTTTGTGTTAAAATAATAGATAGGATTCCTTATATATTGGGTATTACTTAAATATCCTATGTTTAAGGAATATATAAAAAAAGTCGTTGTAAGTAATTTTTTATTTTTTAATATTTTTTATTTTTTATATTTAAGGAAAAGAAGTTTATAGCTGTTGTTATACTCTAAGTCGTCGCAACATATACCTTGGTTGCATTTCCATATATTTAAGAATGAAGAATCCAACAACTTGAGTAATCGGAGTGTCATCTTGTTGGATTAGGATCTCCAAGAATTTATATAGTTTATTATGAGAAAATTCATATAAAATGGGTCGCTCGGCCTCATTCTAATTTTATATACTTATATATTTATAATATTTTTATTATGGGTGACAAATGTCATAAATTATAATATGATTAGTGTAGAGATTTATTTGTTATTTTTGTGTATCTCAATAAACTCTAAAAACATTTTTTTACTACAAAAAATTTATTACAATTCGTATAGCTACACCGACTGATTTTATTATTATTATTATTATTATTATTATTATTATTATTATTATTTTCTGTCTGAAATCTTATTATAGGTTTACTTGGACCATATCGATTTTGCAAGGAAACATTTTCCTTACGGCCTCGGCTCAGCCATCCACCTTTCGTGCCCCAACAGGAGCCACAGTTTGGGCCCTTGAAATTTGGCATGGGTTAGATATAATTAATTAATTATATAAAAGAGATTCCGGATCCGAAAGCCCATTTGAAAAGCATTCCTGTCCGCTAAAACTAAAAACGCGACACTGCGCACGTGATTCGTCCTTGCTTCCGTCCTACACCCGATATCGCCACACGGACCCTCCGGCCCGCCGTTTCTGCAAGCCCCAACAGTCGCTCACCGGACGAGAACTGCTCAGTCTGCTCATTCGAAACTCTTGAATACCAAGTTCCTTCCTTTTGGCTCTGATACTATCTCCAATTCATTCATACCTTGAGTTAGAGCAGCAAAAGTAGAGTCATGGAAACCTCCAAAGAATCAGAGGCGCGTGTTTTTCTCGATCGCACCTCTCGACCCACGAGAGGAAAGAGGATGACCAAGTTGCTCGACGATGAAGTTGAGGAGGATGAGTTGTTCTGGAACCAGGATGCTCTTAAAGAGGTAAATGCTCCTATTTCTTGGATTCAGTTCTTTTGGGTAAATCTCTTTACTTTTTGGTTTTGTGGGTTCCCGGTTTAATGTGGGAAATTGTCGTTTCTTTGCTGTATTTAGCAATATGCTTCTTTATACTAGGAGTATTTTGCCTAATTTGCAAATCAAGAAGCTTCTATTGTACAAATATTGACATGTTGAAGAGAATATGTATGTATCTATCTATAACATCTCAAGTTGCGTACATAGTTACAAGTGTATACTATGTGTTTTGCAGGAGGAGAATGATGTTAATTATGAAGCAGAGGCAGAGGTTGCTGACGAGTTTGATAGTGACTTTGATGAAGATGTGAGCTTCCTACTACTTGTTGAGATATTCAATGCTATTCAGTTTCCTATTTGTCATGTCTAGTCGTGCTGAAACTTCTTTCATTATCTTGTTTAGGAGCCCGAGCCAGAAGAAGAAGCAGAAAATGATGCCGAGGACAGGTTTAGCTTCTATTGGCTAAAGGGAGTGATAGTTGAAACTATTGATTTGGTTGTGTTTCTAAATGTTGGGGTTTTCTTATAGGACGCGTACAAAGAAGAGACTGATATTCCCAGGGAAGCCTGTGGCAAAGAAGAAAAAGAAAAAGAAAGACCTTTCGAAGTTAGAGGCTGATCCTAAGGATGAAAACCAAACTCAAAAGTCTATTACGCCTGAACACCACGATGTCCATGAAGGAGAGAGAATAGTGAGGAAATCTACTAGAACCTCGGTCATTGTTAGGCAAGCTGAGAGAGATGCAATACGTGCAGCTCTGCAAGCAACAATGAAGGTCAGTTCGGGGTCCTTCTTCAGCACCTCTTATGGGCATACTTCCATTTCTGATTAAAGAGTTGCTTTGTTGTTTAAATGGGAGATGGTTGTCATTAATAAGCCGTTCACTTAACGGTGATTATACATTATTAACTTGATGAATCCATTTTAACTCGGTTGCAGAATCATTGAACTAAAATATATTTAAAAGGAAAAAGTGAAAAGCAAAGAAACCAAAGGAAAGAGAATACTCATAGCAGATTTGAGGTGAGAGATGACCCTTAAGGAAGCTTTCTTGAATTTGTATAGTATTGCTTGTGTTAAGGATGCATCCGTGGCAAATTACTTGGATTTATCTAGTAATTCCCATATGTGGAATGTAAGCTTTATCAAAGCGGTTCACGATTGGGAGGTGGGTGCCTTTGCTCTGTTCTTTAACTTGTTGTACTCCCTTAGATTGAGATGGAGAGAGAAAGACAAGTTTCATTGGGTTCCTTTCAAGAGAGGGATGTTTATCGTTAAATCTTTCTGTAATGTCCTTGTACTTGATGATAGCACTCCCTTCCCTTGAAAGTGTTTTTGGCGGAATAAGGTCCCTTGAGAGCGGTGTTTTTTGTTTGGATAGCCGCCCTTTGGAAAATCCGCACAATGGATAGTCCAAGAAAGCAATACATCATTGTGATTGACTAGTGCTTATGTATAAGAGGAATGGGGAGCTTGTGACTCATTTTCTACTCCATTGTGAGATTGCTAATTCCTTATGGACTACTATTTTCAACTGTGTTGGGTTAGCTTAGGTTATGCCTAAAAGAGTAGTAGATCTTCTCGCTTGCTATAGAGGGTTGTGCGGCAGTTCTCATAGTGCAGCAATGTGGAAGATGGTTCTTTCCTGCATTTTGTGGTGTCTTTGGAGGGGAAAAAAAAACCTATAGAAATTTTGAAGACCATGAGAGGATGGTGATGGAACTAAATTCTTTCTTTTTCAAAACTTTCTTTTAATGGACAGCTGCTTTAGATGCTTAGTTTTCATGATTATCTTAACCTTCTTTCTCTTTCTAGTTAGGTGTTTCTTTTGTATATATTTTGTATACTTGGGTTGCGCCTTTTGTGTTTTTTAATGATATTTCATTTACTTAACAAAAAGAATTCTTAGATGATTTGGTTTTCTAATTTTTTTTTTTTTTTTGGATTGGGGGGGGGGGGGGGGGTTCCTCTTGTTTATTTTCTTTGTTTCTGCAATTTCAAGTGCTTTTCTCTGTTAAGAAAAAGAAAAAAGAACAAAAGTGAATAAAAATTGTTGGTGGAGACCATACTCCTTAAACTATCATCACTTCAGATGAACTAATAAGTCAAAGATATGATGTAAATTTATGTCTCGGGGAAATCTGGTTTGAAGTTGGCCAAATTGAACTATTTAACTCTCAAATATATGTCCAAGATGGTATGATTTTTTTTTGGTGCTTTGATAAAGCCCCTAATTGTTTTAATATTCAATTCAGTTTTCTTTTAATATTCTCATGAATGAGCTGAATTAGATTCGTGAATATGCAATTGTAATCCTGGTGTCATTTTTCACCGTTCCTTGGTTCATTTGATTTGTTAAAATTTTGCTACTTGTAAAATCTGCATATTAGTGGTACTTTCAACTCTAAAGATGTGCAATCATACAATTTGGTATGAATTGCAGCCAATAAAAAGGAAGAAGGAAGGTGAGGAGAAGAGGATGACCCAGGAAGAGATGCTTTTGGAAGCAGCTCAGACAGGTTTTGACTCTTATCACTCAGTATTAGGAAATGATCTCTGAATTGCTGGAAACTTTGAATCTAGATGTTTGAAGTTGTGATGCTGTTACTTTCTGTTTGATCTCAACTAGAATGGGATTGATTATAATTTTGCAGAAATCATGAACTTGAGGAACTTGGAGCGTGTTTTAGCAAGGGAGGAAGAAGTTAAGAAAAGAGCAATTGTGCATAAAGCTGTGTACGGTGGTCCACAGATACGATATTATTCAAAAGATGGCAAGCTTTCCATCATTATTTAATTATACATAAAGGTTTATTTTTCTGGAAAGATTAATTCAATTTGGATTAAATTAACATTAATCTGTAAATTTCTAACAGGTTCTTCATATTTAGAATTCAGTAAAGGATGTTCGTTTCAGTCAGAGATTTCTACAACATCTGTTCCATGTAAGTTAACTTTATGTGCTTGTGAGCATTACATTGTGTTGGTGAAACTGCTGAGGGTATCTTCATGCAGAATGTGAATAAATACAAATCATGCCTTCCAAAATTGTTAATGGTTCCTAGTTAGGTGTATCCTTGTATATACTTCCTATGTACTTAGGAGCGCCTTATGCTTTTATTGAGACTGGTTTATTACGTATCAAAAAAAAAAAAAAAAATTGTTAATGGTTGTTGGCATTGTTTGCTTTTGGATTTTGTTTCTATCCTAACTGTTCAGCCATAGAGTCCATTGGAATGAAGCCTTTAGACCCCCTGCCTTAATCACGACAGTGGATTTGATATCCTGCCATTTTTATCTGTGTTATCTTTAGTCCCTGCCACTATTAATAGTATAACTCAGTCTAAATTACTGAGAGGGTATAACTCTAAGGGGTTGGCTCAAATGGTAAGGGTTTTGGTTTTGGTGGCATTTCAATCAGGTCTAAGGTTCAAATCTCTTTGGGTGCAAACAATTTCTTGGGACTAGCCACCGATGAAGCCGGAGTATTTTACCCGATCCGTGTAAAGGAAGTGCTTTATACAGATCCGAAGTTTATCCGACAATGGTGGGTATACAAAGTGGTCTTACCTTAGAAGGGTTCATCATCATAAAAATAAAATGCTGAGAGGATGCATTACAATCATCCTGTGTATTAATTCTTTAACTTTTAATGAAATTTTTATTGCTAATCAAAAGAAAGAATAATAATTTACCTGTGTACTAGTCAACTCGCTGAGCCAGGGATGTTAAAACAAGCCATTAGAACCCCAGCTGTGATCTCAGTAGCAAATTTGCACGCTGCCCTTGTTTTATAGAAACAAAACAGTATAGCTTTCTGCAGTACATGTGAGTTGCCTATTATAATGAAGGTGGCAAAGATTCAGTTGACAGTGGCTCTTTTAAAGTTCCGATATGAACAACAAAACCTTGAGGATCAGAAAAGCCATTAATAGGTCGTACCCTGTTTTATGAAACCTGAATTCATTTATTTATTTTTTCTCTCTTTCCTATTTCTTCTCTTTTTCCCCACCTTTTCTTCTTCCCAAGAAAGTATTAAATCCTCAGGCTTAAGTGTAATAAGGTGAAATGAAAGAGAAAAAAAAAAAAAAAAAGGTTGCCAAAGGTTTTGCATCTAGAGGCACATTTAGATGCTTGTCACATTTTGTAGTGGCAATTAGGGACTTCTTGATTGAACCCTTTGGCTATGCTATTGATTTATTTATTCTGTTTAAATTTCTTTCCAGATCCAGAAAAGGCTGTATGTGCAGTTACTGGTTTGCCGGCCAGGTAAGAGCTCAATTTCCTATTTGGTGGTTAATGATTTTCTTAGAAGAAATTGTTTTCAGAAACAAAATACAAATGTGATGTTTGAAATCGTTAATGATCTCCTTGCGAGTACAGCTGGAGTACATGTGGTTTTTAATTTAATGTTCTAGTGGCAATAGTTTTCCCTTAATTTAGGCTTATGTTTGGATGGAGGGAGAGGAGAGGAAAGGGCAGGAGAAGGGTGAGGTTACACTCCCCCCCCTGTTCAGAATTCTTTTTTTTTTTTCTTTTTTGGATGGAGTGAGAATTTGAGGGGTTTCGAGGCGTACTGCACCCTCTTAAAGCCTCTTTTTCAGTTCTTGCAAACTAGGAGAATCTAAACGGAGAGAGTGCAAGTAAAGGCTTTGTTCAAATGGGTTTTGGTTTACACTTTTGTTGTCTCTTCAGACTCTTTCTTAGAGATATTCTCACTCTTAGGATCTGATTTGTAACTATATTTATCTTCTTTTTTTCTGCTTTTGAGGCATCCCCATTTATATATTCCTTGTGTACTTGTGCACCCCAAACCCTTCTTTCCCCTTTCCATGCTTTTCAATTTAACTTTTTTATATTGAATAAAAAAAAAGGATAGAGCCAATGAGCTTAGATCAAATGGTACCTCCTCCCTTCGTAGCAAGATGGAATGTGAGATCATGGGTTCAAGTCCACCGGGTGCATGTATAACTTACCGATAAAAAAAAAAAGGGGTGTAGAGTAAGATGGTAGGACTTGAGATCTTGTGTCATACTAGTATGACAATATAATCATTTGTGTATGAAGTATGTGACTTGTATAATTTTTTTTTCTTTAGAAGTAAGGTTTTTGGCCTTAAGGAGAGGGAAAAGGGAAGATTCGAACTAATAATTTTAATAACTATTAGCGTGTGGATGAGTTATGGGACATTAAGTATGTCTAAGAATACACATTATTTTTCTTTTTCTTACAATTTAT
This sequence comes from Betula pendula, assembly GCA_900184695.1. NCBI lineage: Eukaryota > Viridiplantae > Streptophyta > Magnoliopsida > Fagales > Betulaceae > Betula > Betula pendula. The sequence continues at coordinate 167,547 of FXXK01001601.1, read as the reverse complement.
ATGAGCCATTTGAAGCCCCAAACGATTTTGACTTCTCTCATATTGGCCTTTGATATGGAAGTTGTTTTGAGAATTGTACCTTCTTCTTTTTTCCTACCATCTTACCTCTTAATTAATTGTCAGTTGATGTTGCAGGTACCGTGATCCAAAGACAGGGCTACCTTATGCAACAAAAGAAGCTTTTAAAATACTTCGTCAACGGTATGGCTTCCCTTTCATCCTATTAACCTTTTGGATTTTTGTCAGAAAAGTCAAAAAAAAATGTATACTTTGATGCCAAACAAATCTTTCATATCATCATATGGCTGATTCGCAGTGCAGTACTTCTGAAATACTTACTTTGATGCTCCCACCCCACCCCCAACAAAAGGAAAAAGATATTAATTTTTTTTTTTTTGTGTATATTTCTTTTTTTTCTTAATACTTATCTAAATTGATCCTGGTTTTTTCTTGATGGGTGATTTTGTAGTTTTTCTGACGAAGAGAGTGGGGTCCAAAAGGAAATGGACATGGGAGATTTATTGGATTCACTATCTGGAACAGGATTTTCAGCTAAGCGGAAAAGATCAGTAACGTCAAATAAAAGTGAAGTGTCATATTTTCGATACTCGGCTCGTTTTCGTAGAATTCCTGCTCTTGAAAGTGATATTGATGAAGATGATGATGATGATTGAAACTTGGAAATTTGACATTTCAAATAATTATAAAATTAGTCTTTGAAGTTGTATTTATATTTTAAATTTCTAGTGCCGTAGGTTTCTAGTTACTAATAGGGGAAAAAAAGATGGGCATTTGATAGAGTTCCAAACGGAGACACCCTTCAAGAGGCAATTCATTTGAATATATTTATAATTTTTATGTTTTATATAATTATATATTTTTATTACATGTGTCACGTGTCGTCATATAATTGGATTTGACATAATCTTAAGATTTTGAACAGAATTTGATAGTAGTGACTTATTTGTTATTTTTGTATACCACATTGAGCTCTTATAACATTTTTATATCACAAGGAGCTTTTTGCAAATCAATATAAGCATAAAAACTGATTTTGCATTTTTTTTCATTTTTTTTTTCTAAGCTAGAATTTGGTGTATTTAGAGCATTCACAATCTATTCTTTAAAATCTCTCTAAATTTAACTTTAAAAATCTACTTTAATTGATTTAGCTAGACTCTTTTCCAAACCATTAAATATTAAATTCTCTAAATATTTCTCTGTTTTAACTAAATATTATATTTTATTGATTAAATCAACTTTTGGACTCTTTGTATTAAAAAAGTTATTTTGGTTAAGAGGAAAGAAAAAAAAAAGTATGAAAAAGAGAACATTAAAAAAAATTTAACATTCACTTTTTTATTCTTTAAATTTAACATTTGATAGAAAGTTTGTTAAATGGTAGTTTTTGTGTGTTTTGTAAAAAAATTAAAGAAATGCCAAATTTAAAGAGCTTATTGTGAACGCTTTTTTTTTTTTTTTTAAAAATGAGTCTTTCATCATTCCATTGATAATAAATAAGAGCATAAAGCCCTTACATCATACAACGCAGATAAAATAGCACATCGCTATAAACTTACAGAATCATAGAATTAGACAAAAAAATATTACAATTAAAAACTAACTATTATTACAGCTTCCGCTAACCTATGTACATATGTTCCAAATAGACTAGATCTAAGACATTGTTTGCCTAAATTCTCACCAACTTATTTCTGGTTGTGAGAAATAGTCTTCCACACCAATTTTCTCCTCCTTAACCCTAAATACCAGGAAACAAAAAACAAATACAACAAAAACCCTTTGTCAGCAGCAACGGCGAAAGGGAACAAAATTTGGAAAGCCATGACATGCCACACTCGGGTGTGTGAAAGACACACGCCGGCGCGTGGAGGGTCGATGAAGGCGTGGAGGAGGGCAATGAGACGCGAAATAGCCGAAGAAGGTAATGATATGATATGTTTATGGATAGAACTAGTAAGAAAAGGCATGTTTGATTTTGTGAAAACCAAATATAACTTAGTGAGCTTTGTTTTCGCTTTCTCAATGAAGGGCAAAAGTTTGTCTTCGATTTGTAGAGCGTGCCAGATTTGGTTCCGAAATTTGCAGGGAGTGACAGTTAGATGAAAATGAGGCCAAGATCGACTGTTTCATGGAAGGGAGAGGCCAATGCTAGGTTGCAGAGGAGAAGAAAAGTGAGGTTGATATGGGTGGAACCAAACACCATGGATCTACTGAAAAAAAGAGAGAAAAGCCAAAATAAACTAGAAACGAATGAGGAAAGGGAAGAGGGATGGATGGTCTTTTTTATTGTGAATGCTCTTAGTATTAAAAGACATGCCATACAAATCATATAAATATCGATTAATGCACGATCTTAAATGTCAAAGTTAATGTTGACTCTTTTTTCTTTTTTTTCTTTTTTTAAAAAAAGATATAAATAAAGTAAAATCATATAAATCGATTAATGCACCGACCTTAAATGTCGACTCTGAAATAAATATCGATTTATTTGAAATGTTGGTGAATATACCCGCTCCCCTCGTAAACGAATACCTCATCGTACGTGATTTATTTCTCACTCTTCCAATACCAAACCCTGAAAACGGAACAAGAAACGAAAACCCTAAAACCCTCAATGGCTCTCAGAAAGCCGAACCTGGCTCATCACTCTTGCTTTGAGATTGGAGCCGAGGTCGAGGTCACCAGTGCGGACCACAGCCTTCGCGGTACGCTGTTCCCCGCTAAAATCATAGCCCGGCTCTGCAAAACCAATAAGGTCGTAGTTGAATACAAAAGCCTAGAGGCCACCGATGTACCCTTGAGGGAATCGGTTGACATTGTGCTACTACGGCCCTTGCCTCCGCCAGAAAAGGATCACAGTTTCGATTTTGGCGACGAGGTGGACGCGTTTTTTAGTGGCGGATGGTGGGAGGGAGTAATCACTCAAGTAGCTCAGGGTCCGGCGTACTGGGTTTACTTTAGGTTTGCGAAACAGGAGTTTCACTTTCAACCTTCGGAGCTGAGGCGTCACCGGGAGTGGGTCAATGGAACTTGGCTCCCACCTAGGGTAAGAATTTTTTTCTTAATGATTTTTTGTTTCTGGGTTTTTATTTTTAAACGTAAAATTGCTTTATTTTCAACATTCAGAAGGATTTGGAAAATAGTTGAAGGAAAACCCCACAATAATATTTTCTAAATTGGGGAAATATGTATTGTATCGTTTGTTGTTCAAAATACTGATTGTTGGGTATTGTTTGTTGGATTCATTGCTGGGTATAGTTGGGTTTACTATGAATTTTAGTAGTAGACAGACTGGACCTTATGATGTACATGTAGTTATTACGAAGAACATGAAAGCATTAAATCATACTTCTGAGAACGGGTTATTAATGGTAAATTCAAACTTGAATTGTATTGGCTGGCATTCGTGAATAAAAATTAGATGATATTATTTAAACACTAAATAGCATATATTTGATCCAGTAGAATGCATACATAGACATATCCATCAAAGATAAAAATTTAGATGGAATGGTGATAAACTGCTCTAGCTTTGGTATCCATTTTCTGCAAGGGTCATCGTTCATGTATCACAATTACAAGTTAGGCTTGTTGCTGTATTCACTACATTCTTTTGAAATTCAACAAATTTTGTCTATAGCACAAGTATAGGGTTTTTTCTTTTCATTTTTTTTTTGGCCCTATGGGCATTTAAAATGATTCCTTTTTTTTAAAAAAAAAATTTCTTTGTTTAGTAACAAGACATGAAAGCTATATATGCCTTTCATTACCCTAAGTAAGACATATACATTTATAACTTTCGAAGTCCTTTTTATTAGAAAATATATTCTTCATTAGGGGCATAGGAGTACTATGCATCTCAGAAAATCTTAGCCCAGGCTAGGGAGAGAGGTGATATTTGTCAATTAAAATAAATTTGGAGAATTCATTGTTTAGTTTTCTTGAAAGTAGTGAGAAGATAAGTGGAGCGAGCAAAATAAATATGTACAGAATGTGTAAAGCAGGCAAGAATAATTTTGAAACTTGTGTTTAAGATGGAATGCGGTTTGTGGAACCTTTTGTGCTTCGCTAAAATGCAACAATGATGTTTGCTGTTTAACTCTCTTTCAGGAAATAATGCTTCTTGGAGGCATTGTTTCTTATTTCTTGTACTATATAGTTTAACCTTGTAAACCCTTTATAAATATTTGATAAGAAAATCAGATTTCTTCATTTTGAGAATCTATTTTTCACTTGGGACCTCTTTAATGGTTTCATTTGGTTGAGCAGAGAAGGCAATTTCTTAGAGAACAACTTCTTGAAGATCTTATAGTTAGGGAATAAGATCAGCTTGGTTAAGTGGCTAATGAGCTCAACAGTTATGAGATACAGCAAATCCTAAAGAGCAATTTTCCTGTCAACTCTCGTTATTCTTTCTTTATCTATTTCTTCTTCTTTTTCTCTACTAGGTGTTGGCTTCCAATAAGAAATTAAATTTTCTTGGGTAAATTATTTTTCTTATATCATATATAGGATTTGAATTGAAATAATTAAACAGTTGTGAGAAGAGCTAGCTCTTGGCTTACTCAATTATTAACCATGCGCATTTTTTTTTCTAAGCAAGATACAAGGGAACGGGAAGGGGAATTAACCATGCACATTTAAAATAACAATGTGCCTGCTTGTATGTGTGTTGTGTGTCTTTCTTTTTTTCTTCCCCCCCTGCGGCTTTCATGTCAAGACGCAATGAGACACATTTCTGTGCGTAAGAAAAAGTTCTTTCACTTGTCTCAGGTGTGGGATATGATGATAATCTTCAAATGTGTCAAGTAGAATAACTTAAGAAGCCTTAATGCAACATATACCATTTTGTCACTGCTTAAGAATCCTTAAATCTTCAAATAAGTTCTTTCACTTGGGGTTTTGCTGATGATGTCTTGAATTGTGTTTAATTGTGTCTTTTGGGCTGCTTTGCTTAGCGTATCTTTGTTTGGTGTTATAGGAGTTGGTTTTCTAGCCCTTTGGGGACCTTTGTTCTTTGGCTGGCCGTTGGTGCTGTTAGCGGATAGCCTGTTGTATGTTTTTTGTTATCTGGATCTAATATGTTCTTTCTTATCCATTAAAAAAAACACATGTACCACTTTATAAGAAGGGTCGAGGAAAGAATCTTTTGGAAGATACCTGTAAGATTATATACACTAAATGCAGAGACTATGCAATCTTTCCAAACTAAATGTTTTGTAATAGTCACTGCAGATTTATATTTACGTTAACTTCTTCTTCTTCTCCTTTTTTTTTTTTTTTCTTTTCTGTTTTGTGGATTCCTCTTTCTTGTTTAGTTTACATGCTCAATCTTCTCAAAACTGGGCTGCAGGAAGTGTTACTTAATACGGAAGCAAATTCAAGCAAAGCAAGGATGAAGAAGTTTAGCAAAGGAACAGCAGTAGAGGTAAGCAGCGACGAAGATGGATTTCAAGGTGCTTGGTTTGCTGCAACAGTTGTCAGTGCTATAGGACAGGACAAATACCTCATTGAGTACAAGAGCCTGAGAACAGAAGATGACACAGACTTTTTGAGAGAAGAGGTTGATATACAGCACGTAAGGCCTCATCCTCCTGATGCTGTCATGACTGATAGTTTCAATCTGAATGAAGAAGTTGATGCATTTTGCAATGATGGGTGGTGGGAGGGTGTGATTTCCAAAGTTGTTAAGGGCTCAAGGTACAAAGTTTACTTCAAAGGCACAGAAGACGAAGTGGAGCTTCAGCACTCTGACCTAAGACCACGTCAAGATTGGATAGATGGAACTTGGGTCAGGGCTTCTCAGGTATATGACTTTTGAATACCTTCTTTAAAAATTTTTACCTATGAATTTTATTTCCTTTTTTCCTTTGTCATGCTGTTGTAGAGTTTGTTTGGGGAGGTGTAAACTTGGTTTGTCAATTGTTAAGTGATTAATAATTTCCTTTGAAGTCACAAGAGGGTGGTCAAAACTTGGTTTAGAAAAAGTGCTGGAATTTAATTGAGAAAAGTTGTGAAAGTTTCTAAATTTTGTTTAATGAAACTTAGAATTTTATTCATTTGGAGGCCATAATAAGAGAAAATTGAAGTTCTGCTTAACTAGGGCAATTCAGACTAGTTGTAACACAAGAAAAAGTTTGTCTTCAACTGCTCCGCTCCATCGATACAGCTATTCAGTGATCAAAACTTATGTGGATCTGCTAGTTCATGGCAATATGAATTCACAGACCTGCTCATAAAAAAAATAATTCACAGACCTGCCAATATGGTGATCAGAAATTACTCAACGTGTGCCCTGTTGATAAGCAAATGAGCATGGAAACTGAAAGTTTTATAACATGGCATAGAGTTGAATTGCACTGGCAATCATTTACTTTATGTTCAAATGTTTATGATACTAATTACTATCACAAAATATCACCTCTTGATTTGACATATTTTGTACTTGTTTCTGAAGATCCTTCTTATGATTTACTAACTTGGAATCTTTTTCAGGCCTTGAAGTTTTGATTCATCAAAGCGGGCTCATATAATGTTAGTGGGAAAACAGGTGCATTCATCGCAGATCACATTCCATACGGAGGTGTTGTCTAATGTGAGTGTATTAGTACAGATTTGTTGATCAAGAAAACCAAAATGTCCCGGGACAATTGTACATGCGGCGGTTGTTTTATCCTGGTTCTGACTTATGTCTGCTAGGTTTTGGAGTCTCTTACAGAAACCCTGAACTAAGCTTGTAATAACAAAAACTTATGCAAATCTTTGTGTTAACATATGAAATAGTTCTAATTCTAGATTCTTTCAGTATCTATCAAATTGCAGACAGTAGATACTGGATTGACTGGCTTTTGCATAGTCTGCAACTCAAAATTGTATTCATTTGTAAAGGCACGTGCTTTAAAATGTATAATCATGAAGAGTGAACATAACGGTTGGCTTTCCGTATGATGCGTGTCACCATCTTTTGATCTTGTTGACCATAAAATCACATTCAGCAGTACGTTATTATGACATGTTTATTCATCATCTTTTTGATCTTGTTGACCATAAAATCACATTCAGTATCTATCAAATTGCAGACAGTAGATACTGGATTGACTGGCTTTTGCATAGTCTGCAACTCAAAATTGTATTCATTTGTAAAGGCACGTGCTTAAAATGTATAATCATGAAGAGTGAACATAACGGTTGGCTTTCCGTATGACGCGTGTACACCATCTTTTGATCTTGTTGACCATAAAATCACATTCAGCAGTACGTTATTATGACATGTTTATTCATCATCTTTTGATCTTGTTGACCATAAAATCACATTCAGCAGTACGTTATTATGCATGTTTATTCATCAATGTCAACCTTGGTGAGTTCTTTGGCATCCAAGAAGAGAGGTATTTGGCTCTTAGAACGGGTCATATTGCTTCTCTTTTCTTAGGCGATTTGGATGAGTAGCAGTTCTAACCCATTCATCTAGAAAGAACTTTCAATTTCCAGTAATTAGTAAGACTATCTGATCAAATTGTGTCTGCCAATGGCAGAAAGGATTGCATATTACCATTGGCCTTGCTTGCTTGTTCTTGCCTTATGGTTGTTTGACTTCAGATCTTAGTAGCTGAATAAGTAGATTAAATTCCTAGAAATACATAAATCCTAGTCTGTAACAAGACCAATGACAGACCAATAGGCATCTTCAGAAAATTTTTACAGTATTAGATCAATCACTAGCAGTGTCTCCATGCTTGCTGGCCTTTGTCGGAACACTAATGATACTCCATGGTTGACTAGAAAAGAGCAGCTATGTGATCTTGTTATGAGAGAAGCAAAAGCAGCTCTTTTGGCTATTGCAACCCCTTTTGGTAGACGCAATCCAAAAGACCCAATCACTGTACGAGGGGTTAAAGGTTCCATCACTCTCAACTCGATTGATACTAGGTAGAAACACAAAATATAGAAATACTGTTACTTTCCAACTAGGAAATCATTCCAAACAACAAAAACATGTTTGATACGTAGAATAAGAATAACCATTATGCGTATCAAATATAACTTAAAAATACTTGACACATTTCTTTTAACTTTCGTTTGACAGCACTTTAAATACTTCCTCCGTATCAATGAGTAAAAAGACAAACGCTCAAGTGTACGCCAAATGTAAAACAAAGCAAAAGTTACAAGTATACCATTGAATTTTTATTAAGCCTTAAGAAATTGGGTCAAAGTCTCCCAGCTCTTACGAGCTAATGAACGGATATAAATTGTGGCGTGTCAATCAGCAAGGACACTTAAAAATCGAAGTGACATGATACTATTAACCGATGACAAAATCCAACTCCAAAACAAAACAGGCAAAAAACCTAGACAAGGTTTTTTCAAGTTCTTTGCAACAAAAAGAGCATCTAAAAGCACTGAAAAATTATATCGATCTAAAAAAAATTATAAATCTCACAAAATTCTAAATAGGGCAGCACCAAAGTATACTCGAATGAAAGGAAGCATAGTCAAACCAAAACCGAATAGAGGTCAACATAGCCATGTCATGAAAATTCTTAAATTTAAAGACCTTAGAAAATCTAGGATTAAGTTTTAACAAATCCAGAACAAAATGCAAAAAGCCTTTCAACATTTGAAGTAAAGAAGGCTGCTTTATGGACCAACTACTTCTTCTCTTCCTTCTCAGCCTCTGCTGCTTTCTTCATCCTGGCACCAACATGTCGCTGGTTTGTCCGCTCAATACGGAGTTTGTCATATGCCTTGAATGATTTCATCTCTGCAGTGATCTTCACAAGCTCCACGGATGGCTTCTCCCGTACAATTGGCATGTATGGGCCTTGGACCTGGGTGGCAGTTGCAAGTTCCTCAGCAGCAGAATCAGCACAGGCCTGCAGCAAAGGTGAAGAGAAATGAGGATGTCATGCAACAAGCAAATAACCATAGTCCACAATGTACTTCACCCATTTTGAAACTAACCTTAAATTTGCGAGCACGCCTTGGGAAGACAACCAACTTGGCCTTGTAAGTCTTCAGCCTCTGTACATTAGTCTGAAGACTTTCCAGAGAACGATTCCTCCTTCGATGATCAACTGCTATCCCAATAGTTGGTGCAAGTTTCTTGGGAATGTTGGCAGCCTGTTAAGAGTCGATTACAAAAAGTCCAGTTAAAACCCAAAACTGGAGATGATACAAGCAGATAGGATAAACAGACAGATTACAACAGATAAGAGATAAAAACGCATCTTCTAGACAAGAAAGAATATGCATGGGCTTCTCTACAAATTAATAGATAACGTAAGGAATTCAAAAGCCCAATTTCTAAATCACCAACACGACAGACTGTCAATTGTGAACTTCAAGGGGGTATAAGTGATAAAAAGAACATAAATAAAATAGAGAAAGCTAAATGTATACTATACAGCATGACTGCGAAAGAAGAACAGGAAGACAAGGGTCCAACCTTCAGTAAAATTCTCAGAGAACAACCATTTGTCCTTCAACTATTTTTCAAATAACCATTTTTCTGAATTTTTTTTATCTAAATTGAGAAGCAGAAGGCAAGCTACAAACTGCAGTAACTAGAAGTGAATAAAAAAAACAGATGACGCGTCCAAACATTAATGAAACCTGCGTACTTGGGTAGCACATTTTGTGCTTTTAAATAAATTGCGATTATTTATAAAAAAAAATCGTTAATGCGAAAAAAATGAAATGTAGAAGTATATAACACAATAAAAACTTATATACCCCAATTCAGTAGACAGGAAGGAAAATAATCCAAATAAACTGATCAAAGTATCTATAAGTCAGCATACAGGAAACAAAACCTTCATATACCATAAAGTTAAATAAAAATACCCCACCTTCAATTCTTCCAGAGAAAATCCCCTTCCAGCCCTTACTTTCATGTTATACTTCAATGTTTGCCCATGTACAATGGGACGAAGAGGTCCGGCAGTTGGGCGGGGGAAAATTTTGACAGCCTTCTTCTGGCGAGCTGGTAATGGTTGAAAAGAACAAACACATCACTACTCAGTCAAAAAATCTCTCAACAAAAGGTTTTGGCTAAATGGATACATTGCTCATGTTTATGCGTGTTAACAACCAAAATGTAAGAACTCGTGACCCAAAAAGGGGCAAATCTAAAAGGAAGAAAATAAGATACTCACCATTTCTTCTTCTAGTTTTCCGGGCTGGTTGATTAAACCATGTCTTTACATAATTCTGCCAGTGTTTCTTGAAGTGCCCATTAGGGATAACATTGTTGTGCTTAACCATTTCTTACCTGTAAATCCATGGAATGAATGACAAACAGCCTCAAATGATATGCACATAGTTGTCAATATGAGATTATGAAAACTGAAGCTAGCAAACCATATTTAATGCACCAAAACATCTCCTTTGGTTTTGTGTTCGAACATTAATGTGCGCCTTTTAACTCTAAGAAATAATGTTATAAATATCTTTTAGTCCCTGCTTAAGACATTAAAATGAACTCTCACAGGGAAGTCAAAGCATGCTTTTTACAGTCACTCTAACAAACAATGTTCTTGTAGTCGTGTCCTTTTTCTTTATATAATACTCAACATCACATACAAATCCTAAATAACAATGAAATCATACTAGTTTTTCATAAAACATTTCAAAGAAAAAACATTTTTTTTTATAAGTAATTAGCCGAAGGGGAGGGGGGACGGGGATATTCGAACTAGTGACCTCCGCTTCATGAAATGCGGTCTCCAACCGATTGAGTTACCCTACCTCTTGGGATTAAGAAAAAACAATTTAAATCAGCAATAATAGGTTCATTAGAGGGGAAAAAATTTGAAAACTAAAATTATAACTTACACAACAACAATTTAATATACAAAATTGTTTAGTAACAATGCAAAATACTTCTTCAGAAGCTCTGTCAAAATTTAAGGTGCTATTAATTGTGCTAAGCATGCCAAATGCCCCAATCGAAAGAATGCTACCACAACAAAAGAAATGCCCAAGTATACAAAATACTGAAACACATAATAAACTACTAGAAATAACAACGGGTTTGGTCAAAATAAGAAAACCAAAACAATCAGATTACTCTTTCCACGTTCGACAAAACACAAGCATTTTCTTCTCTCCTCCTTGCCACGAAAGAAACACTTTACTCACCAGCTCATTCCACTATTTGGGCAAATGAAAAATAAATAGAGACAGACTCGCTTATATGGAACCAGATAAACTAAGCTTTTAGATTCAAAAATAAATTCCTCACCAATGAGCTTTAGCTTAACTGGTACTTCCTCCCTTTGAATAAAGGTGGAGGGTGAGGTCGTGGGTTCAAGTCCCATCGGGTGTGTCTAACTTAGCAATCCAAAATACTTCCCACTTTTTTTCTCAGCAACCAAAGAGAGGCTAATCGAGGCAGACAAATCAAACTTAATCTAAGGAAGCCATACAAAGAAGTTTCAACGAATTCATAATACAGACAATGATGGCTATGGAAAGCGTCAAACCCCAGAGATCTAAAAACAGGTCAAATCCAAAAAACCAAAGCAAACCCATACGCGGTCGTACTCTCAAATTTGCAGAAAACAAGTATTTTTGCTCAAATTTTCTAAAACCACCAATAGTTTTCTCAGCAACCAAACAGAGCGACAGAGATAGGCAGATAGATAGATAGATAGAAAATTGACACAGAATGACGGCAACGAAAATGAATGAGAAAGTGTGGTGACCTTACAGCGCCGCAGACGAATGGAGCTGAACCTTTTGTGTGTGTCTCTCTCTCGCTCGGGCGCAGGAAGCCTTTGTTAGGGTTTCTTGGGTTTATATGTGTGTAGGGAGGAAAGCTAGCGAAAACCCTAGCTGCTTTTCTTTCTGGTCTTTTTTTTTCTCCTATTGGCCCATTTGTTTGAGGTTAGTTGGGCCGCAGCTTGGGCTTTACTATTTTTCCGCCACTTCGGTTTTAAGTTCTGTTGCAAGTTATACCGTATAAAGTCGGCTTTGTAAAATATTTGTTAAATATTTATGTTGTATGTAAAGTTACTCTTTAAATACACATACCTCTTTATAATAAATCACTCTTCAACGTGAAAGATACATGACTAATTAAGCCTACACCAAGATCTTATTCATAAAAACATTCTTCTTATATATTGCAATCATGAAGTTGTCTCTATCTCTTTCACACCATAATCTCATGCTCTCTCATTCTTCTCATCATTTCTTGGAAAAATTATTGTGTCCAACATTGTTTCACTTTCAAATTATTATTATTATTAATAATCCTGTTTTACCCACTTTTCATAGCATCGTTTTTAGGCATACATTATTGTTAGAAAAATGTTTGAGACTATCTTGTTATCCTTTCAAATTTGATATGACTTTTAAAATTATCATTGAATTTAGATGAACCACTAATAAATTTTGATCTAACGATAATTTTATGAATTTTGATCCATCAGTAATTTTAAAAGTCACATGAACTTTGAAATGATAAAAATAAGATAAAAAGATAGTCTCGAGCATTATTCTGTTATAATATTGTTAAGCGTGGATTGTGTAAACTGTCATTTAGTTGGGTCAGGTGAACTAGCAAGAAGGAATAACAGTTGGCCCGACACGAGCTCAACCAGAACTGATCCTTGGGCCTAACATTGACAGCCCAAGCCCGTTCTTGTGAAAGACACTTTAGGCCCAAGTGTAGCATGGCCTGACCATATTTGGTAAAAAAAATTTCTTAAGACTTTTTGGTTGCCAAAACGCCGAAAAAATGCTTTTCGGACAGTAATTAATCAAACAAGTTTTTACATGTGAGCCCCACAAAAAAATAATTTTAAGCATTCGTTTTCAAAAAAAAATTCTTGTTTATTTTCTTGAAAAAATATTTGGTAACTGGTTCCATAAATTGTTTTAAAAATAAAATGAAAAATAGGTAACAATGTCATATTTGCGTTTTTAAAAATAGAAAGAATAGAAACTAGCGTTAGAAATGTGTCTAGCCTGCTAGATCTGTGTGACAGCCTCCCACGATAGTTATCATGGCTGGCGGATATGTCAAGCAGCCTTACGATGGTTGTCAGATTTGCCTAGTGACCCCGCGGTAGTAATCTGATCTGCATGGCTGTCTTCTCCTCATAGACGAAGGATGATGACCACCACATGTGGAGGCCAACTTTTAATAAACCTTTTTTTTTTTTCTTAAGCTTTGGACTTTTTTTTTTAAAAAAAAAATGAATTAAAACACTATTCAATTACCAAATAAATTTTCAAATGTTTTCCTTCACTGACAACACTTCTCAATTTTCACTTATTCTAAAAACTTTTCATACTTCAAAACTAAAGGCCATATAGACCGATGGTGTAACTATCTGTGTTTCTAAGGTTATAATTTAACAAACTTAGACCATATAGACCGAGGGTGTAATACCTCATTCTAAACTAGAATTGAGAATGCCTTTAAGAGGTAAATAAGAGCCAATAGTTAAAGTGGGAATTAAGCATGAGCCTATAAATGGAGGAAAATAGAACTAGGAAACACTGGAAGGGAGAGAGAGGAGTTTGATTACAAAAGGCTTAAGATGTGTTAAGGTTTTTTTATTCGCCTATTCTGTGCTCAAAACAAGTGCCTTTGTAATTTGTGGTTAAGGGATTGGTATTTAGGATTTGGGCTGAAAAATGTTTAAGAAATTCAAGTACATCAAGCTCTGTTCGTAGGCTCATCCACTGAAATCAGGACGAAATAATTTGACAGAAGGTCTAATCTGCTAGTCCATCTGATGATGTCCAAACGGTGCTTAGACATAAGTTTTCGTCTTATGTCAAAGATTATGCAGCATGAGAAAAGGAATACATTGCAGAGGATCCTCATTCAGTCCACTAAAAAAAAGATCCTCAGCTATACAAGGAAACATGATCATAATTCAAATAGGCAATTCATTTCATAAGGAAAAATCTTGTCAATATCTTTGTAATTGACAATTCCACATCCTGCTATCCATGCATTAGGCTTTGCTGTATATAATGTGCCTTAGGCATTCTGGTTTGGTTCAATGTTTCGAAAATATACAGTTCCTTTTGTTATTCAAATTCTTTCAAAGATGAATATAAAAATATGATAAATGATTTCTTTCCTCATGGTCTTTTTCATGAAACTCACAAATTCAATAATAATCTTAAAAAGTAAGAAAATGATCAGGAAAAGATATATAACAATTTTCATAAAAATATTTAGAAGAAATACTACAACATCTACCGATATCCTTCTCTCATTTTTCTATTTTTTAAAATTACCATTGAATTTATGGTCTCAACTGGTGAACCCAAATGGAACCCACAACATTTCTCAAATATTTAGCCACTATATAAAAGTGAAAATTACAATTTTTTTTTTAAAAGAAAAATATAGATTATGTAGTCAACCATTTGACAAAAACTAAAAAATAAATTTAACTATGATTAAAATTAATCTCGGCTGATACAGATCAAGAGAAACTAAATCCATAAATTACATTATAAATAATTTACAACCTTCTAAATGTTAATTTATAATTAGATTTATTATCGACGATAATCGATTAAAAAAAAAAAAAAGACTTGGAATAAAATCCTCTCCATTTCAATTGAAATGAAATGGATGTCCCAAAATACTTAACCCGCGAAGCAGGTGCTCCAGCCCTAGTTAACTAAACAAAATAGAACAAAAACCAAACAAAATATCCCTCTCCCCCACAGACTCTCGTAGGACAGTCGCATCAACGCCAAGCATATTTGGACTTGAAGCGAAAGCCCTGAACTCCCATATACACAAGGCACAGCAAAAAGTTCAAGTCAAGCTTTAGCCAGGCATGAGCATCGCTCAATCCTTACCGCCCTGAATTAAAGGTGCCAGAAACTCAGCGTTAGTACAAGCAGCAACTAAAAATAGATTTGATCATATAAGCAAGTTTTATCATTAATTAAACGAGAAAATTACATCAAATTCAGTACATATTCTCCAAGGATATAGTTTTTCATCTCATGCCATCCAAGAGTCAGCTTATGTATTGATTCAGATTAGCTATTGTTGGTGCAATATATATGTATATATTTTTTCAATAAAAAATAATAATAAAAAGTTCTGTAAGACAATACTTGTCCCTACCAATTTTGGTTAATTGGTGTGATCGGGTTACAGCAAATTCGTCTTCAGAATGCAATAAAACCCAAATTCTATTCGATGTTTGTCTATGTTATGCAGAAACGAAGTCAAACCCTTAATATCCACAGATTTTCAATTCTAGCAAGAATAGAAACTTATAATCTGAACAGAGACGAAATTTTGAGTAAGACAAAAGTCATCAAGCTTATGAGAGAGAGACTAATTTTTTTTAGATTCTTGTAGATACCTTTTCTGCAAATGGAGTGGGCTATTTATAGAGGAAATGGTGTCTTTTTATGCAATCTGAACTGTCACCGAGAAAATTTTTCTTGTGTGTTTATTAAGAGACACTTAACAAAATTAACCGTTATCAATGGTCATTTAATTTTAACCGTTTGATCGCACTAATTATTAACAATTATTTAATGATGAATGTTAGATCAAGCTTATTCGTAATGATCAATTAAATTTGACTATTAGATCTCACTTGATTTAAACTTACAATTTATCTTATAAATCCAATAGTTGGATTGTACTTATATACATTATACCATCTAGATCAAACTACTAGATTGCATAATTACAACTGTCCAAAATTTAATAGTCATGATTTAATCGCTCCTTACTCCGATGCTTTGTGCTACATACCACTTAAGCATTGTTGTAATTTGTAAAGCAATAGATGAAGGTTAGTTGGTGTACTACAATTATACACTCGTCTTTATTCAAAACAATTCAATTGGAGGCCTAAACTAGCTAGTCACACTTTTAATTCTCTTGATGCGAAGGAGGTTGCGTGGTTGGAAAGAGCTTTTGAGGAGAGTAAGCTCTTTTAGGTAGTGAAAGCTTTCTTCCAATCTTGTTAGCGGATTCTTAAAGATGTCATAAATGCATTTCATGAGTTCCATGTTCAAGGTAAGTTTGAAAAAAGCCTCAACGCCTGGTTTATTGCACTTATTCTCAAGAACGCTAGGGCGGTTGATATCAAGGATTTTTGCCCTATCATTCTTGTGAGCAATGTTTATAAAATCAATTCTAAAGTCCTAGCCAATAGGTTGAAAGCAGTGTTGGAGAATGTTATTTCCAAGTCTCATAATGCTTTTATTAAGGGGAGACAGATTTTAGACTCGGTTCTTATTGCTAATGAATGTCTCAATAGAATTAGACTAGAGTCCCAGGTGTGCTTTGTAAATTGGATCTATAGAAAGCTTATAATCATGTTAATTGGGACTTTTTGTTGTATCTGTTAAGGAGATGTGGTTTTGGAGAGAAATGGTGAGAATAGATATCTCTTGCATCTTTATAGTGCACTTCTTTGTCATAATTAACGGAATTCCATCCGAATTTTTTAATAGTTCCCGCGGCATGAGATAGGGGAATCCTCTATCTCCTTTATTATTTGTTGCGCCATGGAGGCATTGAGTCAAATGTCGTCCACCACTGTGGATGGGGGGCTCTTATTACGCTCTTTAGGGGGGTCTAAAAATAAGATGTGATTATTTTGTCCCATCATCTATTCGCAGAAGACACTTCGATTTTTTCTAAGGCTAATCCCAAGCAGTTCCGTAATTTGTGGTGTCATTTCTTATGTTTTGAAGCTGTTTCAAGGTTGAAAATTAACCCGACTAATTCAAAGTTAGTCCCCGTTGGCGCCAAAGATGATGTTGGAGGCTTGGCCAGTATCCTTGGTTGTAGTGTGTCCTCTCTGCTTATGAAGTATTCAAGTCTTCCTTTGGGGGCTCTGTTTATGGCAAAATCTATATGGAATGGTATTATTGAAAAGATGGAACATCGTTTGGCAAGTTAAAAGAGGCTTTATCTGTCAAATGATGGTAGGATCACTTTGATTAAAAGCACTCTCCAATCTGTCTACTTATTTTATGTCCCTTTTCCCCATCACAGTTGGAGTTACTAAACGTATCAAAAAAATTCAGAGGGATTTCTTGTGGGGCAGAGTCGGTGTCGAGTTTAAATTCCATTTAGTTAGTTGGTCCAACATTTGCATTCCATTGTCTTCAGGAGGTTTGGGGGTTAGGAATATGATTTTGTTCAACTGAGCTCTATTGGAGAAATTGCTTAGGCATTACACCACATATAGAGAGGCTTTGTGGAGAGTGGTGGTAGAAGCTAAATACGAGAGCTTGTGGGGTGGGTGATGCTCCAATGCGGTGCATGAGTCCTACGAGGTGGGGATGTGGAAAACCAATAGGAGGGAGTAGAGGATTTATATAGATTTTTGAGATTTGAGGTGGCAGACGGGTCTAGGATTCGGTTTTGGCATGACGTGTGGGTTGGAGATAAGACCTTAAAGAAAGTTTTTTCGGTGTTGTTTAGCATTGCTCGCTTTAAGAAGGCCTCGGTGGCAGACCATATGCAATTTTCAAATGACACTTGTCAGTGGAATATTACCTTCATTTGATCCTTGCATGATTGAGAGATAGAGTTGGTCACTTCATTCTTCAACCTCTTGTACTCTATCGGGCTGAGACGAGGAGGCGAAGATAGGCGAGGATAGGATCTGTTGGACTCCTTCCAAAAGGCAAACTTTCGAGGTTAGATCTTTTTATCATGCGCTTAGTCCCCCGCTAGCCATTCTTTCCCCTGGAAGAGCACTTGGAGAAGCAAGGTGCCTTCGAGAGTGACTTTTTTTGTTTGGTTAGTAGCGTTAGGGGGAATCTTGACATTGGATAATCTAAGAAAAAGACACGTCATAGTAATGGACTGGTGTTGCATGTGTAAGAAGAGTGGAGAGTCCATTGATCATCTTCTACTTCATTATGAAGTAGCAAGAGACTTGTGGGTTTCTGTTTTTCATCTTTTCAGGATAGTGGATAATGCCCCAATGGGAGGTGGAGCTGTTGGCGAGTTGGAGAGGCCAATTTGGTAGTCCCTGCAATTCAAAAGTTTTGAGGATGGTTCCACTTTGTTTGATGTGATGTAACTAGAGAGAATGCAACTCCCAGAATTTTGAAGATTGTGTGAGAACAGTGGTAGAGTTAAAAGATATATTGTTCAAAACCCTTTATGGGTGGATGGTTACTACCAATAGTTCTCGCTTTTCTAATTTCCTAGAATATTTGGATTTGTGCTCTTTTTCTTCCCCCTTAGTGATTGTCTCTCTTGTATACTCTCTACATACTTGGGTAGCGCTCTTTGTAGTTTCTATAATATTGAATTACTTATTAAAAAAAAAAATTAGATTACAATTCAACTAAGATAGATTGTACTAGCTGATTCTAGAGCTTGCGTAGCTGGTTTGGCTTTGCATTTAGAAAAATGCCTATAAGCTTATCAATTAAGAGGCTGATGCTTTAATAAATTATTGCATCATGGATCCTAAATTGATCAATCAAGACAAATCATATACTAAAGTTCTGCCAAACTAGGAAGATATTGTAGTTTTATCCCAAGATATCGGGATTTCTGTCAATTAACAACCATTCCAGGAATTTCAACCAAATCTGAATGGGACAGAGAGAACATATTACGCAGCAGCAGCAGCACGAGGAGAAGATTAAGAGAGGAGGAGACCAAGTTTGAAAAGAACAAGAAGTTGGGAAGTAGAGCTGGAGATCAAAACATGGAAACTACCATCGCTCACATGTCACAGCATTCTTGGAGACCTTACTGTTGATTTTCACTGAAAATGATGCAGATAAATAGGAATCACAAGGGACAGGGCAGTTTTTGTCTTCTTTGTTTCCTCAATGAAACAGAAAAAGGTCTTCTACTTGGGGTAACAAAATAAGATGGACTATTCCTATGCTTCAAAAAGTGATTTTTTTTTTCCCCTTTCTTTAGGATAAGTAAGGGGTATTAGAAACGCAGATCGGCACAACCTATTTGCATGGGAAGAATCCAAAGACAAGGCAATATAAGAAAAGCTAAGTTATAAAATCTTAAAAAACCAAAAAGCAGAAAATGAAGAAAAACTTCCAAAGAACTTTTTGAAAGAAATAAAAGTGAAACCTCTTCTCCTCCTTAAATTTGCTTGCCTCAAGGATGTTCAATCGCATGTAATAAGGGCTAATGAAGATAAAAGGCAAATATCAAGGGACAGTGCAAAAAGACAACGTAAAAAGATTTAAATAAAAAATTCAAAACTAAGTACCTTACACTAGAATCTGAGTGTCGGTGATGATCTGCATGGAATAAGATGCTGTCACCCAAGCATGCTGAGGCATAAGCTGAGCATAATATCATTCTTCTATCACTTGTTCTGAGAGTGGTAGTGCAAATTGGTATCCAAGGATGCCACAACTTGCTGATTCCATCCAAAATATCAGTGAAACGGAAGTAGGAATAATTTTAAAATAAAGATAGTCATGCCATCCTTTTCATTTGGCAACTCTATTTCCAAGCTTGTTTTTCCAATCCAATCTTTTCAACATTTGACTGCAGAGTTCTTCCAATATATTTCCTATTTCCAAACTTCTTGGTTTTCTTATCTCTCCCAAGCTCAACTTTTTTCTTCATTTTTTCCAACTTCTCTTTCCCCCCTTCTATGTCAGCTCGAATAGCTTTCTCTCTTTTATCATCCGATAGCAAAGCCAATCTGGCAAACTTCTTGGGCCTCACTAGTCCAAGTCTCTCAGTTATGTCCTTGAATGCAGGAACAAGTCCACGTCTAATGAAGCATCCTTCAATGAGTTGCATTGAGTTTGATTCAGGGAGAGATGGAGCATCTTTCAACTCAAGATCCAAGCAAAATGGGGAGTCCTTTAACCACATTCTAAGGGAGTGTGCCTTAGCTACAAGGAGCCCACTTCTTGTTCTACAAGGCAGAAAAGGGGATCCCATCTCCCAAAGGCAAGCCTTCAATGTGCTATTAAGGGAAACCATGTTATACTCTGCTGTCCCTGTTATCAGAACAACTGATTTTGGAGACTCTGGATAACCCTGCAATGATGCGTCCTGCCATAATATAGGAATCCTCATGTTAGAGACAAAAATAATAGTACTCGTATTCTCAAAAGTCCAGTGACACTAATGGCTCTTATAGCAGACCCAGAAATTAGATTAAACTTATCCTCTGTCAATTACATGTTCCATTTGCATCCTTCTCAGATTTTGAATGTAAAGTATATTACCAAGCTCACATATGAATCAGATCTCGATCATTTGTGTGTGCATGTGTGTTCATGCGTGTGCACGAATGTGCAATTGTGCAGGTGTGCTTGAATTTATGCAGGTATAGATGTACAGACTAGTGCAAGGTTACATCTTTTACATACTAACCAACATTGGGTTAAACTTTTATTTCCCAAAGATGCAGATGTAATGTATTATGCTTTTGCTATTCTAACAAAATCCTGTTGAATTGTGAAATTGCTTGTATAAGGCCAGGGCCCTAACTTTTTTTTTTTTGTCTTTTTGCTTTTCCCCCCTTCTCTTGGTGCTAAACCAAGATACTACACTACAACTAAGTGTTTTTTTTTTTTTTTTTTTTTTCATTTTAATTCAAAGAAATGCAAGAATGAAGTATTCATGACTACTCTGTCTGTTTTTTTTGTTGTTTTTTTCGGCCCTTTTGGGGGGAGGGGCGTCTAGGAGACAAAGCATAGATGTGCAATAAATCCCAAATTAATGAAAAGAAATGAGTTCTGGTTGTTTCTTTGTTTCTATTGTGATTCCAATAAGCTTCCATATTGTAATTAATCCAAAGTTGGTGAAAGAACAAGAGTTGGCTCCTATTCAGTTGGCTCGTGATCCCACAAAAAGATGACATCTAACCATGTAAATATTGATTGGGAAACTAAAAATTTGAAGAAAAAAAAATAGTGGATCACATGTATTCAGTTTGATAAGATGCATCTAAGTCATCCATAATGGATTTCTTTAGATCCTCCATTTCTTTGCCACATTTCATAGAATTTTACTAAATTTCATTGGAGAGAATCATCACAATCAAGATAATGTGTGACTTATGGTAGACTCGATCTACTTTGCATCCTGTCTCAAGCTGAAATAGACAAAAATTTGAAAGGGAGTGGAATTGGCTCGAGAGCATTCAATGAAGAAAATCTAAAGCTAAGATCCAAGATATTAACCATTTCCGCACTACTACTAGTTTTTTTTTATAAGTAATTTAATCTCATTGAAAAGCGCAGAAGGGTGTAGCCCTAGTACACAAGTATACAAGAGAATCCTCTATTTAGTAGAAAAAGAAGAACAAAGGTTCAAAAAGTCAGAAATTAACCCAAAAAAAAAAAAAAAAATCAAATCTTCCAGTGACGTGCTACAAGTTGCAGACATAGGATTCAGAGAAGAATATATGTGGCTGACCCTGATTCAATGAAGAGGATTCTTTTTTTTTTTTATAAGAGAGACCTCTATCGAAGAGGATTTATAAAGCCAAACTCTATTTAATTGGAACTAAGGCTTACGTGAGTTTAGTTAAGATGGTTGGGTTGATACTAGTGGAATTCTACAAGTTCCAGTACTCATTGGAGGACAGAGATGTTTACTACTTTGTGAAATTCAGAAGTTCAAAAAACATTATCATCATTAAAGATACTCTGAAAAAGAGGGCGTTGAAGCTCAAGATTTGAGTTAATATCATAGGTCCTGAAAGCTGCTGAATCATTTCCGATCTTGTAGGAAAAACAGCAGCAGCAGCAGCAACAACAGCAACATGATGATGCTAATGATAGCAAGTTATCCAGAAAAACACACTAGCAGTAATAGTGATAACAGTATAACAGCATTCTTAACAATGGCCATAAGATGTATTCTAAACTTTTGACATGGCAGCCCCAAGAGAGTGCTAAACATGATAGGAAAAAAAAAAAAAAGAGGAGAACTTGCCTGCATATGGTCAAGCCACAAAGTAAGACCAACAAGAGCTGAACCAGCAGACAACTTTCTAAAATCAGCCCCCCAGTCCTTGTCAGCTACTCTGCATTTGACCAACTAAGAGGTATAAGCAAACCAAAGGAAACTAGGGGATGCATGCATACATATATTTTAGATAAGACAAGGGAATCCTTTCGTACGATATGGAATGAATAAATTTGCACTTCATCCAAAGAGGAATGGCTCTTTCAGACAACAAATTTGTTCATTCACTTCTGCATATCCAGCTCCTCAAACATTTCTTGGCAAAAACCAGTTTATAAACTAGATGAACAAATGACAAGAATAGATAGCTCAGACCTAGATTTCATAGCACCTACCTGAACACATCATGGTGATAAATGTTCCTCTTGACCGCCAATTGGAAAACCCATGAAGCAGTAGCCCGGAGTTCAAATGCCCACAACAGATTCCCCAAGGCGTTGACAAAATTAAAAGCTGCATTGTCTTCCATAGGTTCTAGTTTCTCTAGACAATGGTCTACCTCTGAAACTTGTGACTTGGATTTTTCTGTCAGAAGCCTACAATACAAGATTCACTTAGAAACAGATTAACAGGACAACAAAAATTCATTAACATTTGACAAACTAAACTACCTGATAGGAAGATCAAACCCAACATCCCGGAGTGCATTTAAGAGGATAAGGACTTCACTTGTGTGCTCACACAAACTTGCAGCCCTAATAAAGCATGTCCATATTCTATGATCTGGCTCCATACCAACTTCCTTCATCTCCATGAGCTTTTGGATTCCAGCATTATAATCTCCATTCTTGAGATACGCATCAATAACTGAACTATATGGTAGTGTATCAAGATTTAAGCCAGTTGCTTTCAAATTGTTAAGCACTTTTTCAGCTTCTTGGGGCTGTCCAGAGCTGCCATAAGAAACCATAAGCAGGTGCATTGTAGCAATTGTGGGTTCTACTCCTACCTCTTTCATCATGCCCATTAGCTTTTCTGCTTTGGAATGATTTCCAGAATCTCTAAACATTTTCATCATTAGATGAAAAAAGGAGCGGTCTAATTTACATCCTTTTGACCTCAACTCTTCAAAAAGTTCCTCGGCTTGTTCTAGCATCTGCTGCTTACCAAATGCTGCAATCATGCTTTTGTAAGTGTCCAACGTAGGTTCCAGACCCAGCCTTCTCATTTCAAGCATCAGAGACAAACCTTCTTCTGGTCTACGATCCCTGCAGTACATTATGATCAAAGTATTGTAAGTGTCCTCATCTGGATTAATTCCAGCTTCTTGGATTTGCTGGTACACTCGAGCAGTCTTCTTGAAATCCTCAATTCCAGCATATAGCTTGAGAATAGAATTCCATATTGAAAGATCAGGTTTAAATCCTGCCTCTTCCATTTCAGATAACATGGCTTCAACATCCCTTGCTCGTTTTCCCTTACACAATAACCCAATCATAATCCTGTAAAGATGCATGGTGGGAAAATAACCAGCAGCCTTCATTCCATGGTATATTTTCTTCACCTCAAAAATGTCTCCGGCATGAGTGAATGCTTCAAGCATCAACAAAATAGAACTTTTGCTTATCTTAAAACCCATATCTTGCAACTCCTGGATTACCACATAAAGCTCGTTTAATCTCCCATCGACAATTAATGCTTGCAATAGACCATTCATGGAATCTACAGTTGGGGAAGGGCCATCTCTCATCATTGTATTAAAAATAGCCCTGGCTCGTTCATAGCAACCATCTGCAGCATAAGCTTGTATTAAAGCATTCCAAACCTTCCTATCCACTGTTGTACATTTTTGCCTAAGATTCCCCACCAAGCTTTCCGATTTCTGCCATAGCTTCAATTTCCCATATGCCTCAATAACATCAACATATATTGAGACACTGTCAAACGAAATGCCTTTCTTTTCTGCTTGATCAACCAAATGGTGAGCTGTCTCAGGGAAGCCCATTTTACAATATATGAGCACCATACTTCGGTAAATATATTCAGAAGGTTCGATACCAAAGAATCTCATGTCAGAGAAGACTTGAGAAGCTTCACCAAAGAGTTCATTTTCATTGCAGCCTTGAATCAGGGTTTCATAAACGGCAGAATTTCCATTAAATGAACCAAATCCCCTAGTATTACTAAATTCCACCAATGCAGCATCCACTTGGTGAGCCTTGCACAGTATGACAACGAGTGCTTCAGTCAACAGTTGCTTTGAGCCAGGAGCACGTTCTCTCAAGAATTCAAGCAATTCACGTGCTTCTAAGTGCCTGCCGGACAAACTATACGAACTCAAGATAGATAACAAATTATCACGGTCCAGTTCAAAGCCATTGCTGATGGCCAATCTCAACATTTTAGCAGCAAGGTCATAGCATCCCCCCTTAACTAGAATAGAAGAAATAACTTGTGGATTCAGACCACATATCTCTTCCATATCTCTGATCACTTTTTCAATACCTTCCAATTTGTTTTCCCTCACAAGCACTCGGAGCATGGCCTCATAAAGAGCATGATCCGGCATGAAGCCATCAAAAACCATTTCCTGATACAACACCATGGCCTTCTTTGTCTCATTGAAACGCAGAAAGATATCCAACATAACTGAGTACGCTAGATGATCAGGTCTAATCCCAGACCTAAGCATGCAATCAAACGTCTCTTCAGCCTCTACTAGCTTCCCAACTTTGGCATACCCACAAATTAAAGCACTAAAAGTCCGCAAAGTGGGTTTTACCCTTGCATCCAACATCTCAGACATCACATTTGCAGCTTCCGTTATCTTACTTGCTTTCCCAAGTGAATCAATCAAAACAGTGTACGTAATCGCATCAGGATTTCGGCCTGCCAATTTCATGTCCTTGTAAAGCTGTAATGCTAAATCATGTTGGCCCTGCTTCCCATACATGTGTATAAGAGTATTGTACGTCATCTCATCTTTACCAAATCCCATTTTCACCTTTTCTTCACAAATCTCCTTCACCTTCTCTACATTCCCTTCTCTTGCAAAAGCATATAACAAAGAATTATACGTCACTGCATCAGGGAAAAATCCTTTTGACTCCAAATCCTTAAAGAGCTGCTCAGCTTTGCTAGACAGTCCACATCTCCCATACACTGAAATCATGGCATTATAAGTCCATAAATCAGGCTGACAATTATGCACCTCCATATCAATGTAAACCTTCATAGCTTCCTCCAAATTCGATGCACGTGAACAAGCACTAATAAGGGTATTGTAAGTTATTACATCCGGCCTAAGCCCCGATCTCCTCACTTCATTCAAAAGTTCAATAGCCAAATTTGGTACCATAGCACCCGCCTTCAAACGGGCATTTATCAAAGTATTAAAACTCACAAGGTCTGGCTCGCACCCTCTTTCGCGTATCGTATCAAGCAGTTGTTGGACCTTATCAAACTGGCCATTCCGCGCATACACACCCATCATGGCATTGAAAACTTGAACCGTATTACCCACTGCAGACTCCCCCCGGGTGAAGATTTCCACGGCTAAGGCTTCTTGATTAGCCTTGCCAAGAATCGACAGGATGGTGGCAAGCATCCTCGCATTCGGAGAGTACCAGTGCCGAAAATTTAACCACTCGTACACCTCCAACGCGCGCTGCCAGCTCGATTGGCCCACCCATTTCACCACAAAGCAAAAATCGGTGGGCGTCATCTGAACCTGCTTGTCGTCTAACACATCAGCCACAAACTCCTCCGCTTTCAATCCTAAAATCCTATCTGTCAAGAATTTCACTCTCTCCCTCCAATCTTTGGCTCTCTTGAGAGCTAGTTTTGTCATTTTCTTAGCCTTAGTCTTGCTAGGCCTCCCCAACATTTGTTGGGTTTCATCATTAACATTCATATGCAAAGATTCCGCACCATCCCCCTCCTGGGTTTCCTCTTTGTCCCCAGAATCAGAGGCTTTTCGCGAAAAACCGACATCCTCGACAACATGGGTCGGAGGAGGAGATGCAACTGTGAACTGGGTCTGAGAGGATGGGTAAGTCTCGGTGAGTTTTAGGTGGGGCCATCTCACAGATGGCGAGGCTCTACTATATGTAAATTTCTGAGTATTATTGCTATTATTAACATTTACTTGGTCAGAACAATTGCTTGTAGTGGCAATAGTAGCAGCAGAAGTCGCAGAATTGGAAAAGCATGAAAAAGGGGTGGTTTTACATTTGCCTTTGCATACCTTAGAAGAAGAAGAAGAAGAAGAAGAAGAGTCTGCTGAGTGTAGTATCAAGGGTGATGAGGTCAAGCCCAGCATTCCTGTACAAACCATGGCCTCAGTCGGTCAGCTTGAGGTGCTTGGGTTCAACCGTTGAAGCTTGCGGAAGATATATCATTGTTTTGTCTCGTCGGAGCCCAAGGAGACTGAAGCAAATTGGACTTCGGGTCAAGTTGTATATGCGGGTTAAAGTCGCTAAAGCCGAGACAGTCCACGTCAGTGGATCAGAATCCTTAGGGTTTTAAAGAAAAAGTTTGCTAGAATATCTTCTAGAGATTTTTTTAAGAGTCTTTCTAGATTTTTTAAAATTTTTTTAATTAAATTGGGGCCCACCTTTCATTGAGAGATAGGCTTCAATTTGATTTAAAAAATTAAAAAAAGTTTTTAAAAAAACTCCTAAAAGCATCTCTAGAATATGCATAAGCATTTTCCTTTAAAGAAATAGTATATTATCAGATTACGAAATTTAGGTCTCTTGTATTAAACTGCTTAAAAAATTCTTATTTTTCATGTTGTAAAAAAGTTTTGAATTTAAAATTGTCTTTTAATCTTCTAAAAAAGTGTATCTTAAAAAATGAAATTGAGGTGATTAAACCACCCCTTGGGGGCTTTGGGGGATGGTCCCATCACCCCCTCACATCGGGGTTCATCTGGCCATCCCAATGTTTCTTTTTTATTTTTTGTTATAATCATTTAGAAATATAGTTGATATCCCACATGATTTTTGTTAGAAAAATGACAAAAAAACAAAAAAAGAAGTGATGAAAAGACTGTTGAAAAACGACTAAAACCCAAAACTAGGATTGTGAAAAGAGTAATGCTTCTTTGTATAACTTCCTTACCCGACGTGACAATACTTGTTTGTTTTTTCTGTTGCCATGTTGAATTAGATGGATGAAATTGGGCAAGAAATTATACAAGAAGCATTACTCTTGTGAAAATTTGAAACTCATAGAGTTTTTTGAAAATGACCTAAAACTTAATGTTAAATTTGCATTTTTTCCCCCTTCAACAAAATGTTGCCATGTTGGATTAGATGGATGAAATTGGGCAAAAAATTGTACAAGCATTACTCTTGTGAAAATTTGAAACTCAAACGAGTTTTTTGAAAATGACCTAAAACTTAATGTTAAATTTGCATTTTTTTTCCCCCTTCAACAAAATGTTGGCTGTCTTCTTGTATTGGAAGTGTGAGGGCTGAGTTTGGTGCTTTTGGGTGTATTGTATTTTTTTGGGTTGGGTGTTAGAAGCTGGGAAAGTAATTAGCAAAAGAGCCCTGGAAGGGTACTTGTAGCGCCAATGTGCTTGTCACAAGACTATGCTCATGTTGGGCTTATTAGGAGAAAGCACACGCACACGCCATGTACCAACGTGATTCCAAGAATTTTAATATGTAAATTGAAAGAGTTCTAAACCTGAAGGATATATAGGTCTAAATCAACCGCCTAGTCTAACAAACAAGTCGTGAAAGTTCTGCAGTGAAGGCTCTTTTCTTGTAATCATGCCTATATGTCTAACAGGCTGCTCTGAATAGGCCATGGAGACATTCAAATGAATTATATGGAGATCAACAATTTGGGTCACTTACAATTTTGACATAATCAAAAACTATTGCTCACTTGTACTCTCCTATGAATAATATAACAATGTAAGTATTTTGAAATGAGGGTGATCAATGTCAAGCCAAAAAGGTCAATAAAGCGGAAAGAACTATTGCTCACTTGTACTCTTCCCCTTCGGGAATATGTTATATAATTCACAACAATCTTCCAGAAAAGCTTGCTTTATCCTCAAGATGTCTCACTAGAAAACTTCTGTTATATTTCCCTGGAAAGAAATGAAAAGCCCCTACTAAACTTTCAAAGAGTAAATCACTTCAAAAGAACAGTTACAAACTGATAAAACTGGCAGAGAGGAGATGTCAGATAGGGATGCAAGTTGCAACCTCCAGTGACCAAACAGATACAGTGAGAATACTTCGGTGCAAATTGCTATCATGAGCGCTGAGATCCATTGGATGGTTCCTTTTATCTTAGTTTGATTCTTCTCCATAAAGCCATTTACTGGCAAAGCAACCAAATACAACAGCAACAAGGCTAACTGGATCAATCATCAACTAAATTTACCAATTTCCATCTTCTTCTTGATTGCCTTCTGACCATGATATATAAATGAATCTAATATTCCTGAAACAGTGAAAACTCCTGTACACAACACCCAAAACCCATCGTAATGGATCAAATCAGATATTAGTAATGAAACAACTTTCAATAAATTCAACAAGGTGAGCCAGGGGAATGTTTTGGAATTACCTCCGACGATAGCGCACATATTCGTTAGGAAGTGTAAAAATGAGATATGCTCCACCGTGAAAGTCACCTATAGTATGCAAGTCATACAATAAAAATGAGCATAAAAGTAAAAATCCATGCGCCAAAATTGCACAGGAAAACTTCAAAACAATAGTTCATCATCACAAGTATTTAAAAACTTGAAATATCTTTCTTATGAATTTCCATAGGCCCATAAGCAGAAAACCCCACCTTTATTGGAGAAAGATCATAAAAGAAGAATACTCCAGGAAGGGAGTGAAGGTGGCCTAGTTCTGAATTCCTATAATGTTCAGTTACAGAGAACTGCAAAATTCAAATTGAAGTGTTTTATGTCATGTTCTATATACAATATGAAATTCATAAACGAATGCCTTCTATGAGTTTCACAGCACCTGATTTGACTGGATTGTATGCCCACTCACATCTGTGTATACTGTAGGTACAACCTGCAAAATAATAGCAAATCTGTAAAACTCCTTAACTGACACAGGTTCTCAGTGATTTCATGGATTCACAAGTGCTTCTTTACAGTAAAAAAGGCAAAAACAAAAAAAAAAACAAACAAAAACAATAAGTACTGGCTTCATACCTTTTTTTTAAAAAAAAAACCTCAAAACCCTTCAAGTAACCATCTAATTTTCTCTTAAAAAATTTCCAAGGGCCATCATGCGACATAACTCCATAACTCAGGGTGGGCTTGTGGAAGAATATCAGAAAGGGTGGAAAAAATTTTCTAGCCTTTCTAAAATTTCAGGTGGGGGATGGTTCTAGGATCAACTTTTGGCATGACAAGTGGTGTGAGGAAGTGGCTCTAAAGGTAGCTGTTCCCGGTTTTATATCGCCTCGCTTGTGCAAAGGACGCCTCCACAAAGGCTAATCTAGAGTTTTTTTGGTGTCTCCAACCAATGGAATGTGAGCTTTATCAAAGCAGTGTATGATTGAGAGGTGGATGTCTTTGCCTCTTTTTTCCAGGTATTGCATTCAATCTCTGTGAGAATAGGACGTGAACATCAGCTGTGGTGGGCCTCTCCAAAAGAGGTTTGTTTAAGGTCAAATCCTTCTATAGCAACTTTCCCTAGAAGGGAGTATGGCGGACTCCAGCTTTCCTCGAGGTCGGTCTTATTTGCGAGGTCGATGGCTCTAGGCAAGATACTCACCTTGGATAATCTCAAGAGACGGCACATCGTCGTGATGGACAGATGTTGCATGTGCAAGAGGAGTAGGGAGTTGGTGGACCACTTTCTTCTTCATTGCAATGTGGCTTCTGCCATTTGGAGCATTTTTTTCAGTTGTTTTGGGTTATAATGAGTTATGCCTAGACGTGTTAGTGACTTTTATGACTATTGGTGGTCCTCTGGCAAGCCAAGAAGTGCAACGGTGTGAAAAATGGTGCCTACGTGTCTCTTTTGGTGTTTGTGGAGGCAAATGAACGATAGAAACTTCGAGGATAAGGAGAGAAAGCTGGAAGAAATTTTATCTTTGTTTTACGAAACTTTGTATCTTTGGACGGTGGCATATGTTTCTCTTCTATCGCTTAGTTATAGTAACTTCCGTGTTCGTTTTGCTCTTCCTAGTTAAGTGTTTCTTTTTATATATTTCATGTGTATTTATGGGCGTCTTACGCTTTTAATGAGATTGGCTTATTATTTATAAAAAAAAAAAATAACTCCATAAATGCACAACACAAGCAAATATCTTAAGTCACAAGGAAAATAACTAAAATGAATTTGTAAATATGGTGCAAGGATTCTGCCCTTGCCCCAAAGAAAGGGAAGCACAGATTACTCAAGTGATCCAAAATAAATTCTATGGATATGGAAACAGGGACTAATTTTAGTAATACTTTCTACCAAAATTCTTTTCTTTCTCTTTACAAATAGCTGAAATTAAATAATCCTGATACATTAAGTGAACAGGTAAAAAAAGGTGAGAAAGACTCAAGTAGCAATCATTTTGCTGATCAGTTGAAATTCAGTCATAACATGTGAAATAAGGTAAGGCTCAAGTACTGATCATTTTGCTGCTCTGTTGAAATTCAGACATGCTTTATTTCTTAAAAATCCTAACAAGGGAACAATCATGGTTGTATAAATGCAAAAGAAACGAGAAATGTCATCGGTGCCATTTGATCCAGAGTTCATGAACAAATGGCTCCAGTTGTATATTAAAAAAAAAAATTAAAGGAGTTAATAGCACAATTTAGTAAACCAGTGTTCTCCTATACTAACAACTATGGGTTAGTTCTCATCCCATATATATCAGTCGGCTTCTAAAGGGCACCAAGAGATTCTGATAGATGGCTTTCCGTATTTAAAAATATTCTCATTTTTATTTTTGGACTAATAATATACTCGGATTTCAAATACTCAATTTCTGAGATGCAATACCGCCCAGTTCATGTCTAATGCTACCTGGAGTTTTCCTAGTAAATTGGGGTAAGATGTTAGGTGTTGAAGCTATGCCATGCTATGCTGTGATAAAGTGGTAGGAGAGATGATAAAAAGGAATCTGTTCTTATATGCAAATGTAAACCCCCAAGCCCAACTCAAGAAAAAAGAATACAAATGAGTCAATTTTTTTCACCAGACATGTAAAAAAAGACATAAAGATGGCATCTCTGAGATACATTTTCCCACATAATATACGTAACATATAAGCATTTACTTTTTTTGTCTTTTTTATAATTTCTGCAACTGAGATAGAATAAGAGAGATGGCCTTAACAGGTGATCTTGATGGGAAGTATATGGCTGTAAGAAGGGAAAGGGCACGTAAAGGCTCAAATGGGCTTCAATGGTACCAATATAATATGTTCACATGTCTAGAAAAGCAATATATGACTTATACATCAGTTCAAATATGATAGGCTCTTTCAAATAAAATAATAGTAGTGCAAATACTGAACTGCCAAAGGTGTTCAACAGGAGTAGCCCCGGTTTTAAAGGGAAAGTTTCGGGCTTCAATGGTACCAATATAATAGTATGTTCACATGTCTAGAAAAGCAATATTTGACTTATACATCAGTTCAAATATGATAGGCTCTTTCAAATAAAATAATAGTAGTGCAAATTGTATTTCCTTTAGCTAACAACGTTAGTCCAATAGCTCTAATAAGGGATCAGACTACTTGCACAAACTAGGAGCAAGCATATTAAAATTAAGGCCTAGTTGACTTGAGTTGTAAAGGGGAAGATTTTGTCACTTTGGCTTTAGCTTCAGGAAAGTCAAGGTGATTTACTCCCATTAAAAAATTTTATGGCTTATGACTTGAGGAATTGAATTTTGTGCCAATTCCCCCAAGAGGATTAAGAGACATCTTGTCTTTCAAAACAGTGAATTATGAAACTAAAGGGGAAGAAGAAATTTCTGGAGTTAGAAAGAAGTAATCAAAGGCAAATAATCTAGAGACCTTATAATTATCAATTATAAAATCCAGAGGCATCACAATGCCTTGGCTTCCCTCAGATGAGAAAATGAAGCAATCATCCAGGATAATTTTTTTTATGGGCAAAAAATGTGCAATCATCCAGGATACTAACCTTGATAAAATATTGATACATCCCACTTGGAGTTTGTTGTATCCTTTGGACACTGAAAGTTGCACAAAATAGAAGAAATATGTTTGAATGTATACAATGTCACCGATAGATAAAGTAGAATCATTTAAATTTTCCAGACATCGGATGGCTCACTGGACTTGGGGTGAAAGGACACAGAAAAAGAGCCTACCCGTCCAGAGGATTCACAACTCCAGGGAAGTAGTCTCCAAAAGTTAATCTATTGATCTGGTGACTTATCTGTCTCACATACAAGAGATTTATCAGACGCTTATCAGAAAGCATGATGAAGGAAGTAAGATGAAACTTGAAGACTTTACTTTCTCAGAATGCATGTAGTATTATTGAAAATAGATAAATCAAAAGCATCAGGATCATAACTTACATTGAAACTATCCTTCTGAAATGCTAGCAGATCATGTACATGAACACCTGATTGCTGAAAGCTTTTTCCAGGTGCAAAATGAAAATTTCCTGCCACCTTATTAACTTCCAAGAACCCATAAATATTGCATCCTTCACCTTCTTCATCTTTAATCCTTTGTAAAAACCCCTCTCTTTTGCACTGAATGTCACAAGAGTAGAACACCAATAACATCATAAGATCAAAATAATGATTAAATGCTGCCATTAGAATATTTGACAAAACAAGTATATGGATAAATATCATCATATTATTATGCAGAGTTGTCAATGCACCAAGCCAAGGCGAAAACTATACCTTGTTCATTATCTAGACATTTGCATAGGTCATTGCACGAATGTATGTTATCGGTATAAATATGTTGCACCATCAAAGGTACATTCTAGATCCCGTTCTCATTGCTAATGAATGATCTAATAGCAGAATCAAAGCTGGGGAGCCACACGTGCTTTGCAAATTGGGATTTTCTAATGTACATGCTGAGCAGTTTTGGGGGGAAATGGCGTATCTAGACAGCTCATTGTATCTCTGTTGCATTTTTTTTGTATTATTGAACGGCACTACCACCAGTTTTTTTAGTAGTTCTCGCGGTCTGAAACAGGGACATCCTATGTCTCCGTTGTTGTTTGTCATTGTTACGAAGGCTTTAGGCAAGATGATCTCTGCTACAATGAGTGAGGGTTTTTTTTCTGGCTTTTTGGTAGGGACTAGGAATGATGGTAGGATTGATATCTCTCATCTTTTGTTTGTGGATGACACTTTAATTTTCTGTTGGGCTTACCCAAATCACAACTGTCATTTGCGATGTTTGTATTTATGTTTTGAAGCTATCTTGGGTTTGAAGATTAATTTGGCAAAGTCAGAATTTGTTCCTATTAGCAATGTCAATAGCTTTTTTTTTTTTTTTGTTTATAAGTAATCGCTAATAATGTAGAAGGCTTGTCTCATATTTTGGGATGCAGGGTCTCCTCATTGCCTACAAAGTAAATAGATCTTCCGTTGGGTGCTTGTTTCTAAGACAAATCTATTTGGGATGTCATTATTGAGAAGATTAAGCGTCATTTGGCAGGTTGTAAAGCGGTTATACACGTCTAAAAGGGGGTAGAATTACCTTGATCAAGAGCACCTTGTTTAATTTGCCTACTTCCTTCATGTCTATGTTTCCACTCTTTGCTAGCATTGCCAATCGAATTGAGAAGTCACAGCGGGACTTCTTGTAGGGTGGTATGGGTGAAGAGATCAAATTTCACCTCATAAGCTGGTCCAAGGTATGTTCTTTGATCTCTGAGAGGGGTTTGGGGGTTCGAAATTTGCTTGTGTTCAATCGAGCTCTTTTGAGAAAGTGGTTATGGCACTACACTTATGAGAGAGAGTCTATGGAGATTGGTAGTGGACTTTAATATGGTAGTTAGTGGGGGTGGTGGTGTACTAATGGAGTTAATGGGTTGTACAGGGTGGGTCTCTAGAAATTCATTAAGGGTTGAGAGAAGTTTTCTAGATTTACTATATTTAAGATAGGTGACAGCTCAAAGATTAGTTTTTGGCATTATGTTTGGTCTGGGAGCAACTCCTTAAGGTAGCGTTTCCCAAGTTGGTTTTAGGGATGCCTCCAAGGCATATCATCTTCAGTTCCCTAGTTGCTCTCTTCAATGAAATGTTAACCTTGTAAGAGTGGCGCCTGATTGGGAGTTGGAATTCTTTACTTTGTTTTTTGATCAATTGTATTCCATCAGATTGAGAAAAGTGGTGTAGACAAAGTTTTGTTGGGCCCCCTCCAAGAGAGGTTGTTTGATGTAGGATCGTTCTATAATGTCTTAATCCCCCATAACAGCACTCATTTCCCTTGGAGGTGTATTTGGCGGAGTAAGACCCCTTTGAGAGTGACTTTTTTTCGCTTGGTTGGTCGCTTTAGGTAAGATCCTCACTTTGGATAACTTAAGAAAGCGGCATATCATTGTAAGGGTAGGAAAACTGTTGACCACCTTTTACTCTATTGTCAGATAGCTAGTGCCTTACGGAACTTTATTTTCGGTTTAGCGTGGATCATGCTTCATCAAGTGAGAAATCTATTCACTTGTTGGAGAGAGTAGTTTGGTTGTCCTCAAAGTGAAGCTATTTGGAAGATGATTCCACTCTGCTCGATATTGTGTATTTGGAGAGAAAGAAATGAGCGAAGCTTTGAAGATAGCAAGGACGGTGGTGGAGTTAAAGGCCTTCTTCAATACTATTTCCATTGGATGGTTGCAATTG
This sequence comes from Betula pendula, assembly GCA_900184695.1. Lineage (NCBI taxonomy): Eukaryota > Viridiplantae > Streptophyta > Magnoliopsida > Fagales > Betulaceae > Betula > Betula pendula. The sequence goes on along the minus strand of FXXK01001601.1, from coordinate 132,786 downwards.
ACTGCTTTCATATTTCTAGTTTTCATGACATTTTTTTGTATTTTCTTTGTTTGGTTAAGTGTTTTTCTTGTATACTTCATATGTACTTGGGTGCGTCCTTTGATTTTTTTTATTAAATTTGATTACTTATATATTAAAAAAAAAAAGTACCAGTATTGCATTGATCCATTCGCAATCCCCCAAGTAGGTAGGCGTAGGTAGTGATGGTAGAAAACTGCTATACTATATACTTCTGGTTTGTACAATACAATTGATAGCCAAATGTGTATGAGAGAGAGAGAGAGAGAGACCCATAAAGATTACTCAAATCAATTACAAACCAGTTAACAGAACTCGACTGGAGGAGGCAATCAAATCAGAAAAACCACTACTTTATCCTCCCATGTGTCAAAAATCAGAGAGTTAGTTTCTTTTTTTTTTTTAATAAGTAATCAAAATTAAAAAAAAAAAAGCGAAAGGCACAAACCATGCACACAGGAAGTGTACAAGAGAGAAACCTAAACAGAAAAATGAAAAAAGATCAAGAAGATCTTGAAAGCTAGAAGAATGAAGACAAACAACAACTGTTGTCCACTGATATAGGGTTTTGAAGAAAAAGGCTTTAGATAACAATTCAGACACAAGATCCTGAGTTGGCACGCTTCCCATTTGTCACCATCTTCTATCTTTCATACAAGGATTTAGATAACAATTCTCTAACCAAATTTTGTAAAAGACGGCATAGAGGTCTGGTGCTAGAAAGGAAAAAGAATTGATGTCAAACATTGCTTGTTTTGAATTGTAATAGAAGTCAAGTTAATTTAAAGGCTTATCAGAACATAGGCCCACACTTTTACTTAGCAATTTTGTTTTTATCAAAAATCCAAGCTGTTTTGACAGAAGATGTTTAAGAACAAGATTTCAAATCTAGTCTGATTTGAGGTAAGTTGCCTCTTTTAACCAACCAAACAATGGAAAAGGCTCAAACTGTGTGGAAAGTTTCAAATCAGTAGGACACAAACAGAGTAAAAGATGGCATTAAGCTTGTCTAGAACATTTATGTGCTTCATAAATAATTAAACTTGCCACATAACCATCCTCAATAATTTAATTAAGGAGTATTTTCATCATGATAATCTGGTGGATCAAAACTCCACAAAGAACTATATGGATTCCTAAATATGAAAAGTGTTATGGAGATGCAATATATAACAAGTAATTTTTTTGTTGATCAAATGTAGAAAGTATTGAGAGCACTAAACTAGGCAATGTACAATTAATAACCAGCTCACTTTATGCTTGTAAAGGCCATAATAATGAGGTGTGTATTACGCAGGCATGAGAGAATTTAGTTAATAAAATGCCATATTTTAGACCTTGTTTTTGACAAAAACCCAAGTATTACAAGAAGAATGTTTGATTCAACCTCACTAGTTAGCTCTATGATATCCCTCCAGGTTCCAATACCAAAGTAAAGGAAACAATTATGAATCATCTCCATTTACTTAGAATGAGTGTGTTTGTGTGCGTGTAGGCGAGAGAGAAAGAAAATTCGAAGCTCTGTGAGTTGTCTATCTCAAGCATTACAATCTCTAAAATATCATACTAAAGAATCAAAAACTGAGATGTATGCTTAATCCAATATTAGGGAAATTAAAGCAAAAAAAAAAAAAGATAAAAAAAATTCTCTACCTGCATGCAGAAGTTCCCCAATAAGATGGAATTGAAAGATATACACATCAAATACAGTAAAAATATCTAATATTCGTGTTATTCTGTGAGTATCAACCTACTTTTCCAAAATAATTGTAGATTGAAGATATATAGTGATAAATAAGCTTCTATGCAGACAAACCTGGTCAATCAGATCAGGGTTCGACATTGCCCAACCTTTCTTTCGATATGCTTCCCGAACATCTTCACAGTTATTACAACATTCTTCATCTGACTGTAGAAATGAAAACAGGGGGAGGGGGATATAACAAAAATAATAAGTAGCCGATTTCTCTCTGGATAGGAACATTTTTATACAAAATCACTTTTTCATTTATGATATAGCACAAATTTCTACCATATTTACCAACATGGCATAACAAAATCAAAATGGAATGCTTAAAGGTGGGGTGGGGAACAAAAAGGTCTGCCTAATCAAAGTCAAAGCCTCAATGCATACAAATACTTCAAATCAAGTTGAGTAGTTGATTAAGGTTGAGCTTTTTGTCCTTTCCGGCTGGATGATTAAGCTTTGTAAGTAGTTCAATATTTTTCACAAACTAAGCCTGGAAATATTGCACAAACATGAGCCCAAAAGTATAATACAAAAAGCATGCTTCATGGAAATAAATTACTAACAATGTTCTATATCAAATTGCAGTTTGATTACAAAGTAATTGAGCATCGATAATTTAGGAAAACATACTAAAATACTGAACAATTATCAGACATTTATCTAATAATCCATAATTTACTCTCTATGTACTTGTGTTGTGTTCCTTGCGCTTTCTAATAAGATTAAATTACTCATCCAAAAAACAAAATCCATATGGTAATACACTCATTCCATACAATCAACTTCCAACAATTTTTGTTCAACAGGCTACATACAACTTCAGGCATTAAATTAAAAACTTTATCAGCACAAGGGTCCAGAAGACAAGTATACCGTTTCCGCACCAAAACAAGAGCCACAGTATGTCTCATTATGCTCAAGCCTCCCACCATGTCTTTGTAGTGGCTTTTCAATCTGAATCAATTGGAAGAAGGAAATAAGCAGATACAAAGAAAAAAAGGTAAATCAAAGTGGAATATTATTACTGAATTGACAGAAAGAACAGACATATGAACAGAGACGTTGTACCATGGACAACTTGGGATGAAAGTTTTCATTTAATCCCACATAATATAAAAGATTTTTTTTAAAAAAAAGAGAGGAAAATTATTATCGAATTGGCAGAAAGAACAGAGATGCACTACTAGTGGACTAATTGGGAGAAACGTTATCACTGAATTCCATGTAATATAAATTAAGGTGGTCCCACTGGTAAAGAAAGCCACATAAGATTGAAGTCGAGAAAGTTTATTTAACAAGAACAACAGTGCCCGAGTTCATATGAAATAGAGAATTTATCACGAGTTTTCTGCTTCTTCTATCATCATGAATAGCATAAAATTTTGAGAGAATAGACTCTCAAAAACATTAGATAAAAAAAAAAAAATCAGATTAGACAATTTATTAACCTCGTGATTGGTCTGATGACCTTTGCTTTTTTTAGTCCTCTTTTTTTCAGTATTATTATTCTAAGTTACTCATACACCCCATGGGACTTGAACCCGCAACCTCACACACCACCATTCTTATGAAGATGGTAGTGCCATTTAGCCCAGAGATCATTCTCTCTCTCTCTCTCTCTCTCTCTCTCTCTCTCACACAATCACACACACAAATGAAGTTTTACAGCAACTTCAGATGCAATAGTTTTACTCAAGATCTTCCATGGACTGGGTTTGCTTGTGCCTCTCTTTATCATCTCACATACAGAAACTAGTCAAATTCCAAAGTCAGAAATCAACATTTCGCTGATCCAAGACAAAGAAACTTGTGCAGGTAAAACAACAGCCTGATCGAGAACAGGAAATCACCTGCCAAACAGATCCTTTAGAGTCATTGTATACAATGCCAACTCTCAACTTCTTTTCGGTTCCTTTCAATGCAATCTCACCACGCTCGACTATATAAACCAAAAAAGAGGGGGAAATAACAAGAAAGAAAGAAAAGAAAAAAAAACCCTATATTTATTTAAATTATAATAACTAGTTGGAGGTTTCTATCCTGGCTGCTTTTGATATCTTTACTTATCACCCTTTCCCATCCCAAATCACACCCCCTATATGGGTAAAAGTAATTATAACGAAATCCCAAAAAATCTTTCTCTTTTAAGCTTTCTACTCTATCCTGAGATGCCCCCATCTAGCAAAGTAATCTGCCGCTTGATTTCCTTCTCCATAGACATGGGAAACAATTGCTACAATTTTGCTTCTAGACTAATATCCGTATTTTAAATTACATTTCAATTATGGGTCAGGCAGCTCCCTTTTTTAAACAAAAGAGGAAAATATCATTTCATTATTGTTTTTCTCTGTAGCGTATTCAGTCAATATATTTTACTTTAGCTTCTAATTATTATTATTATTATTTTTTATAAGTACTTTAGCTTCTAATTAGTAGGTCCATCATCTCTCTGCACCCCTCATGAGTTACAAAACAAATACAAATTTCTCTTGCCTTGTGCAAAAATAAACTCACTCCGTTGTGGACCTAGTTCCTAGGCAAGGTTTGGCAACCAAAGACACATATATAGAGTTTCACTTCCTGGTCATCTAGCCAAAAGGAGGGGTAAAAAGGAAAATGGATAAACCAAAAAAAAAAAACTACTCCAGGCACACTATAGTATAGTCAAAACTCCTGCATTGGAGATAAGATGCCCAAATGTGAAGCTCAGTTAAAAAAAATAAAAAATAAAAAATTTGAGTACTAAGAGAAGAACTTCAAGGAATACTGCATTACTAACCTTAGGAGCACCAATTCCATCTTGCCTTGATTCTATGACATTTCCATGAACATCTAATCTTTTCTTGATAATGTCATGTTTCTGCAAGTTAAACAAGTAACAAAAATTAATGTCATGCACACTTTAACTACAAGCACAGGATCACAAGCATCAAGCACGGTCTTTCGTGTTTTCCAGCATCTTGGTGTGTGTGCAGAGAGAGAGAGAGAGACAGGAAGGGAGGGAGGGAGGGAGGGAGGAGGAGAAACTTAGTTAGCAACATCAGAATTTACAAGTTATTTTTGAAAGGAAAAAGAATATGCAAACATACATAGATTCCCATATGCATAATCATTGATGTAAAGTGAAAAAATACTACTTGTGCAAGGCGTACCACATCAAGGTGTTGCTCTCCACTGATGTCCATGGCATCAAGACTGAGTATAGAGCACGGAAGAGCAGGAAATATGACATCGAACTGCAGTTTCAAATATCATAAAGATGCTGAATCAGTTACTTAAGTGGACAATCAAAGAGTAACACAGAGGTACAAACTTCATAGGATAAGACTACCCTAAATACTATGGGGGGAAAAAAATACAGAATCAGGAGCTCTCAAGAATGACAAAGAACTCCTGATGTTATCCAAAATGGTTATGGCAGAACCTAGAAGAAAGGTGATACAAAATCCTGAGGTTTATAGAAAGAGAACAAGAAGATTTGTTTTTCCAGAAAATACAGCAACATTACATTGATACGTAGAGTTTCTCCCCTGGAAGTATCTACAACAAGCTTTGTTTCAGTTACAGCATGGAGATACAACCCTGTAATCAAGAAGGAGATACATATTAATGCACAGTAAAAAGCATAGTTAGCAACTTAGAAAAGATAAAAATAAAATTTTGTTCCTTCAGTGAAGGTACTCATAAAGCCCAGAAAAAAAGAGCTCAAGGAAACAACATCTTTATATTATCTACTTTAACAACACCGCTGAACTAGCCGTACAACTAGCAAAGCTGTCCACCAATAAACTCAAGAAAAAATTAGACACTGGTGGGTTTATCTACGGAATTAATCACTCTAAGAGCCGCATTTATGCATAAGTAGATTTCATCAGTTTGATTGACCCTGTCACCCTAATGACCAAGAAGCAAGGTAATGCAGCATTTACACGGGTCAGCCAGCCAAGGGATATGATACGCATTTGTCATTGTACAAAAAAAAAAAAAAATCCTAAAATCCTCGACCCATTTTCATTGCAACGAAGTTTAGAACAAACCAGAATTTTTTTTGATAAATGAATTTATAACCTTTCTGTCTAATTAATTTCTCTAACCAAAGCTCCCTAGCCAATTCCAAGAGGGAAAGAATAAAAGAACTGGAAACGACTCCAAAACTATTATTCAAAACATTCCAGTTTTCTTACATCGTTCAAACTAATCCAAAATTCTTCATAAACAATAAACCTTCATCAAATAGATTAGAAAAAAAAAAAAAATGGCAAGGACAAACCCTAGCGAAGCTTTCTGGGTCCTAGCTCATTATTCAATGCCTCAGGCTCTTGGTTGATACAATATAGGTCCGTAAGATATTATCAATTTCAAGGCCTGTCTAATACCAATGATTTAAACACGAAATATATACACTACTTAATCATAATATAGAGAAGAAGAAAAAAAATTGAAACCCTAGCAAAATACAGAATTTGATATACGCCAGAACTACGTGGATGTATAAAGAGAATTGATTGGGGGCATACGGAGCTCGGAGATGAAGAGCAAGAGCATGACGATGGAGGAAGCGAGAGTGATAACGCCGCCGGAGAGGGTACGGCTGTAGAAATCCTCGTTGATTTTCGGGTACGCGTCCAGGTTCCGAAGCTTGTTCATTATACTGCCCATTCCTCCTCCTCTGATTTCGCTCAACTTCCGATCTAATCTCTCTTTCTTTCTTAAATAACTAAAATTGAATCAAAACTAAATAAGAACAATGCAAATTCTAATACCCAAAACTAAACATCCCGTCGGTCCTAGCGAGGGATTTTGATCTGGGACCAATTAGAACCGGGGCGTTGAAGACTTCGGGCGAGGACCGGAAGAAGTGGGCGAAAAGGCTCTATGATTGTCGGGGAGCCAATGTGTGGCATTTTTACCGTCTACGACTCTACGGGACTAGTAACTAACAGGGTTAGCTATTTTAGTTAGTACAACTAAATAATATAATTCTCTATTTTACTTACTATTTTTGTAATACATTAGTGAGGACAGCACGTGCATTAATTCTAGGTGTTATATATATATATCACTATAATTATTTATATCATGATTTTAATAACATATATTTATTATATTATAGAGTATATTCAATATCTAGATTATACTAAAAAAAAATTAAAGAGAATTAATTTAGATAGTAAACATATATCGTTACTTCAAATTAAAGGGTATTGAAAAATATATAGCGTATTCATGTTTATAGTGTTTATCTCAACCATCTTATAGGAACATAAGATTGTAATTTTAGTAAATGTTTTTTTCATTATAATGCATCATGGATCTTGAAAAAATATAAAATTTAAAATAAACCACGTTATCATAAATAACAAAACTTTATAAATATGCACGGATTATCACCATAACATATCTATTTTTAAATTTCTCTTTCAATAGGTCCTAATAACCTGTACATAAACACTAACAAGAATGTAGAGTCATCCACCACATAGAAGTCATCCAATAATTCTATTCACTCAATAACATCATCTTACAAAGATAAAGTTAAACATTCATATAAAAGATAACATTAAGTTGTATTGAATTTCAATCTCTTTGTATTTATCCATATCAATAAGGTGTACACATATGTCTTTCGTTTTCTTTTAATATATTATATTTACTCAATTTATAGTTTAACTTTATTTGTTTAAAAAATTCAATATATATTTGTTGAATAATCTAGATATTTTCTAACGTGGAATGTTGCATCCTTAAATTGGTTTTTTTTTTTTTTATATGGTTAGTTTTTGTTCGTAACTCTTGAAGAAGATAACTGAATGTACGATTATCTATATTTAACTGATGGCTTTTTAAATGTAAGGACAAATTATGAAAGACAAAAATAACCCTTTCTAATTTAACAATGAAAAATAAAGAAAAATGGTAAAAGCGTAAAATTACATTATCAAATAAAATGCACTATTTACGAGACATTCACACTTTTTATATACCTTTAAGTAAAGATACTGCAACCGATTTTTTATTATTTCTAAAAGTGGTCCCTACTATTAGGATAGGTCGTAAAAGTAAGATTTACAGCCTTATTTCTTTAAAGGGATAATTATATATTTAATTGATAAGTTTTTTTTGTTGTTGATAAGATGTATTTGATGTTATCTCTTCAAATGGATAAATGTTTATTTTGTGGATAAAATTTTTTTGTTGTTGATAAGATGTATTTGATATTTTTAATTGACATGTTAACTTCATATTAGATGTTGTAAAAATTGAGTTTTACATAACATCCTTAGAGCACTCCTAATGAGCTTCTCAAAGTTTAAGCAAATTTTAGTTAAAAAATTCACTTTTGTTATTTTAACTAGCTACTTTTTAAATCTACCAAATATCAAACTCTAAATATTTCTTTACTTCAAATAAATTTTTTTTTTATTAGTTTTACAACTACCACCTACAACTATTAACTGTCACTGACCTGGCTTGCGGAACAACCAACCTTCAAATAAATTCAGCTATAGTTAATGCTTGGAGTGATCAATGCAACTCTCAACAACTATCCCCTTCAACTAAATATTTTTATTCTCTAAAATATTGTTCATGAATTAATGAACCATTACTGTGCATCAAATCAATGCAATTCTCTACAACTACCACCTTCAACTAAATATTTTTATTCTCTTAAATATTATTCATGAATTAATGAACCATTACCGTGCATCAGATAATACATGCTCCAACCTGTGTTTAAATTCAGCTATAGTTAATGCTTGTGTTCCATTGAATGCGCAACTTACTCCAAGTGTGATCAATGCGATTCGGCTATAGTTACAGCAATAATTTATGACAATTCCAACCACACAGAATTGTCATGAATTAATTTGAAAATTTTCAGTGTTCTGCAGCAAAATTCCTTAAACTTACAATTCTTTTATGTAGTAGTTCTTCGAAAATTTTCAGATAGTTCAGCAGGAACAAAAACTTTCACTTTCAATCTTTGTTTTGTCTCTATGGATCGCTCTTTTTTCCACAAAATGCTTTTTATCGAATCAGACTCTAATGAAGAGTTAGAGGTAATTGCAAAACTTGATATAGAAGTAGAAAGTTCAACATTACACGGTAATCCTAAACGACGTCGCACATTCATCATGCGTGATCACTTGTAAGCTGAGAAAGATATTTTTTGCGACTATTTTGCTGAATGACCAATATATCCTCACAAATATTTTCTTAGGAGGTTTCAGATAAGTCATATTCTTTTTCGTTGTATTCAACATGTGGTCGAAGCTCACGATGTTTATTTTGTCCAACAAATAGATGGTTCCAGAATGCTTGGTTTTTCTTCCCTTTAGAAGATCACCGCTGCATTTAGGATGCTTGCATATGGTGTTACCGCTGATTTTATGGACGAGTACTTGAATATTGAAGAACCCACCGTAATAGAGAGTCTAAAAAAGTTTGTTAAAGTGGTGATTTCAATTTTTTCATAAGAATACTTAAGGTCACCCAACAATCAAGATGTCGCCAGATTGCTACCTGAAGGCAAAAATCGTGAATTTTCAAACATGTGGGGAAGCATTGATTGTATGCATTAGAAATTGAAGAACTGTCCAGCTGCGTGGGCATGTATGTATTCTGGTCATATCCACAAATCAACTATTATTTTGGAAGCAGTGGCTTCATATGATCTTTGGATATGACATGCTTTTTTTGGGTTACTCGGGTCTCATAATGATATAGATGTACTAGAAAGGTCTTTTATATTCTCGGACCTTGCTCAAGGACATGCTCCTCCTGTCAACTACACGATAAATTATCATAACTATACAATGAGATACTACCTTGCTGATGGCATATATCTGTAGTGGGCAACATTTGTAAAAACAATTTCATCTCCACAAGGGAATAAGAAAAAACACTTTGCTGCAGCCCAAGAGTCAGCAAGGAAGGATGTGGAGCGTGCCTTTGGAGTACTTCAAGCACGATTTGCAATAATGTGTGGACCTGCCCGATTTTTCCACCTTGAAACTCTTAAGGACATTATGACGGCATGTGTAATTCTACATAATATGATCATTGAAGATGAGCGGAATAACAATGGTGCAGAAGACTTCAAATATAAACAATTCAATGAACCATTTGAATCAGTGACACCCGGGCCTACAAATGACTTTAGTGAATTCATTCGACGTCATCATGGTATCAGAGATAGGAAAACCCATTCTCAACTCCAATTGGATCTCGTTGAGCACTTAAGACTTCGAAAGTTTTATGGAGACTTGTCTTCAGGTCTGGTGGAGCTAGAGAAAAGAAGAAGTGATCTCATCGCCACATTCTCAACTAAATGCCTTACTGTTAGATTTGTGTTCAACCTATCACTTTTTGCACATTTATTATGTTTTTCAAAATTCTATTGTGCCTTTACCCTTTGGTACAATTGAGAAATAATAAGAAACAAAAGTTTTTTGGCTTCGCAAACCAGACAAGCCAACTTGATGCTCCGCATAAATACTGTAGACTTGACGAGCTCGTTGCACACTCATTTTTTAGGGAACTCAGCTGATTTTGGCGAATTCACTACTCTGACGAGCTCGGTAGGAATGCTCTTACTAAAGGTATTATCTTCTTGAAAGTTATTTCTCATTTTTTTAATTATATTCTTGGGGAAACTTCTTTTTTTTAATAAGTAAAAGACTAATCGCATTATTGAGGAAACTTCATTTAGGCCCCCAAACTTTGACCCGTTTTGACATAACCCCTTGAACTTTTTTTGCTTTCACTTTGGTACCTCGTACTTTCAAAATATCTCATTTGACCCCTTGCGTTAAATCCTAGTGGAATGGTGTAAAAAAATTCTAAAATACCCCTCATTTTAAATTTTTGAGGAAACTTCACTTAACCCCCCTGAACTATAATGCCTTTTACAATCACCCCCTTAAACTTCAAAACCTCTCAATTTAGTGTATTTAAGTTTTAATTTTTTGCAATCCCCCCTCCCTCCGTTAGCTTTTTTCGTTAAATCTTAACCGAAGGGTGTTAAATTACTTCACTACCCTTAATATTTCTCAATTTTCAATTTTTTTTTTTTTTAAAAAAAACTGACGCGCACGTTGGGTCACCTGACCCAATGTGGGTCTAGGTTAGACCCAACGCGGGTCATGTTGTGACCCAGCCTGGGTCTCCTATGACCCAACACGGGTCACGTCGTGACCCAGCTTGGGTCGCCCGTGACCCATGCTGGGTCACGTCGTGACCCAGTAGGTCATAAGCTTGACCCAAACAACTTTTTTTTAAATAATTTTTTATTCGGAAATAAGAGTAAATTTGTAATTTTTTTAAAAAGTTAGGGGCATAAAAGTCATTTCACCCCTTTGACCATCTGACTTAACAGAATTAGCTAACGGAGGGGGGAAATTGTAAAAAATTAAAACTTAAATACATTAAATTGAGAGGTTTTAAAGTTTGAGGGGGTGATTACAAAAGGCATGACAGTTCAAGAGGGTTAAGTGAAGTTTCTCCTAAATTTTTCTATAATTTTTTCACAAAAAAATACATAGATATTTTAAAAATTTTAACAGGATTTAACGGTAAATCCAAACGGAAAGAGTAAAGTGAAAGAAGTTAGAAGATCAAGGTACCAAAGTGAAAACAAAAAAAAGTTGAAGGGGGTATGTCAAAATAGGCAAAAGTTCGAGAAGCTTAAGTGAAGTTTCCCATATATTCTTAGTATCTTACCGACACTTATATTTTCTAACATTTATTTTTCCTAATAGTCACTAGCTTGCCACTAGCTTAGCTTTTCACCTCCTTAATCACACACGTTCGCACCGATCGGTATGTTTCTGCAGGTCGACATAATTATGCAAAAATAGAATAGTCAATACCAGCTCGAAAACCTTATGTTATAAGCAAGTTGTCATACTCTAACTAAGACTCAAACTAATGTAGATCAAGATGCATGCACGTTCCTAAAGAAGATAAGTGCGGATGTAAGTGTCAAGCTGAGAAGCAATCAGATGGCAACAATTGGATATGGAGCAAGTGATTGGGATCGGATGGTAAAAATCGTAGCGATTGGATATAGAGCGAGTGATTGGGATCGCATGGTAAAGATTGGATATGGAGCAACCAATCAGATTAATAAATTGATCGCCAAGAGGTCAGCGATTGAAAAGATTGATTGATTGATTGGCACATTAAAAATAGATATCCAAGAATCTAGCACATTAATGATGAAGCTTCTAGAAGAGTTGATTTCTTCTGGCGAAATTAATGAAGATTTTATTTGAATAATTAGATAGATTTTATTTTGATAATTATGTTCATTAATTAGGATTTGATCTGATTGAAGATTTTATCTCATTAATTAGTTTTTGATTTTATTGTAATTTTCCTTTATAGGCTTGATTTTACTTTGGCTCAAAATAATCGTATTATTATAAATACATAGCTTGAGTTGTAATAGGAGAGTTGAATTTTGTTTTGATCAGTTATCAATAAGAAATACTCAGAGTTTGGATTTTCTCTTATGTTTGTCTTGAATCCTTGATAGGCTTTTGGTTTCGAGAAGAATTGTGAATTATTTGTTGTTTGTCTTTGCGACCCACGACGCCATGTTGCATCACAAACTCTAAGGTGTAATCCTTTACCTAAGGCTATCTTGACTAAATCCTAAAGGCCATAGAGCCAAAATGCATTGATACAAACTATAATGCCCTCGGGATTTATTAAGGATAATAAACCTCTCAAGTGTCACCGTAACATTCCCGAGCTTATTTAACAAGTAAATAATTTGAAGAGTTACATAAATCCCTTAATCATAAATCTACGCAACATAAGATATATCTATTTATTTCCTTAACAAGATAGCCACATAACTAATTAACAAATAAGCTATTCAAGAACAAATGAAACGTTTTGATATAAATAACTAAAGCAAGTGATCGATCACCCAAATTTTAGTGGTAGATCGGTATCAGACAGTTTCCAATTTAAATATGTTCAAGACTTGCAGATTAGGCTATTTAAGAGCCCTTTGATCAACCATAGCAACCATTTGGCCATCTAGGGCACCTAGAGCACTCAAGAGAGAAAGTAGGAAATAAGACTTTGTTCTTAAGGTTTTTGGGAGATCAAGGCCCCACTAAGTAAAAATCATTGTTCTTGCTTGTGTTTTTTGTGCTATTTCTTGTTGTGTGTGTGCATGTTGTGTTCATTTTGGTGTTCTAAGCATGGTTTTGAGAAAAAAAAAAAAGTTTGAGCTTTTTAAAGAAAACTATAGCTTTAAGTTGTTTGTTATTTTAATCAGACTAAATAAACTTACATCTAAGCTTTAGGCTCTATGAAGGGTGGATATACACTGTCCACCGAAGCTTTTTGATTGTTGATAATGATGAATTTTGTAAAGTTGGTGACTTTGTTGTTTTGATGCATAAAGGTTCAGACTTTAGGTGTTTAATGGTGTTATGAGTGTTAAATGGGTCATCTTTTTAAGTCTCAGAGCCTCTAGAGACCTCACTGAACTTAAAAAATGTGATTTTCAGATGTTGAAGGTTATGAACAGTGTTTCTTCTGATCAATCATTGTGCATCAATGATCGATTAGAAGTCGTGCACTATTATGAGTGACCAGTGTCGATCGATCACTCCCCGTGTAGTGATCAATCAGCCAGTAGGGGTGATTGACCAGCCTTAGACCAGAATGTGAATTTGGTTGTTTTAAAGACCATGGTTAAGGTTTTAGCCTAATAAACCATTCTAACGATATGATATTTCACATATGAAGGAGTTGAAGTGTATGAGGAAAAATTCGTAGAGGACTTTTTATGAGCAAGGTGAAACTCACGTGAAAATTACTTATTGGCATTTTTAGCATGTCTATTTGAATATCAAACTTGCATACTCTATATCGGCATGAAATGCTTTGTACAAATGCAGTGAACTCTACGGTTTGTGCAAACATAATATTTGAGATAAGAAAATGGTTAATATCTCTATATGACATGGTTACCATTGGAAAAATGAGTGAAGAGTTTGGAGCATGTGCATATTTTGTATATTGGCTTGATCATATGACCTACGTTTATTTTTAATGTTCACTACCTTAGATCCGAAGGCTAAAGTGACTAGAGCAACCATGTACGAATGACAGTCGCGCCCTACGACATCACTATTTGTATGGATCACTCAAGGTCAGACTCGGTTGAACAATTTGTGATGGCTGGCTATTGTACCTCACTAGGGCATCGATATTGTACCTGAAGTCCCACAGGGACGTGCAAACCTTACTATAAGATAGTATATATACGGATAGAACATATATCTAGGAGGATGATTATAACTTGTGACACATATGATATCATATATTATTTTTATAATGCATAAGCATGATTTTATGCCTTTCTTACTTGTCAAAAACCATGTTGCACGATGATGTGTGTGATTTATCATACTTTTATAAAGAGCTTGAGTTCACTGCATATTGACATAGTTTACGTGTGCTTAACTCACTAAATCATAGACTTACACTTTTTATTTTTCACCTATAAAACATATTTGTTTTATAGTTAGTCAATCTTTAGGATGGTTCATGGGGCATCGTGTAGCTAGTGTAGGAGGATTTCAATGGATGACTTGGCGAGATTAATATTTGTAGATATGAAACCCTAAAATGGTGGATTATATGCGGGCTCATGAGCGAGAGGCAGGCTTTTCTTTTTTAGAGCTTATGTGATTGTGGTACATAAGCTTTGTTGAGACTTAATTATGAGGCTTGCTTTTGTTGGACCTTAAGTTATTTCAATTATGATGTTTTTGCTCTGACTATTAGACTTGGTATGTAATATTTGGAGATCTAGAATTGATGATCAGTCTATGATCAAGATATTAATGTTATCCTTTTATCGCTAAGTTATGTTATGAAGATATTAGTATCTTGCTCTAATTATTTATTCATGTCACTTAATTCGTGGCTAACTTGTTGGAAAAAAAAAAAAGATGTGTTTTCTGCGGCATTGCTCTCTATTTAAAGTATTTATGCAGTTCTTCGGGTTATTTACACACGTCTTTACATCTATGAATCTTCTCTAAAAAAACCAAAAAAAGAAAAAGTTCTATGAATCTATTATATACACTAGTAACACTACACAAACACACATCACAAAGTCTACAACTCTACACTACTAAGTAATAATAACACTACAAGAAAAAAAAGGTAATAATGTAGACAGTGACTACCTTCGTCTACTAAAGTCTCAACAAACGAAGGAGCTTGAGGCGTAGCAAGTAGCAGCAAAAGTAAGGTTTTTATCAGCGATTCAGCTTAGAGGCATCTACAAAGGGCACATTTTAATCGAAGAAGAATAAATATATTTTGAAGCGTTGTATGTAGTGGTAGGTTAAAAAGCTAGAAAATGTGTCATTCTTAAGTTTAATATGAGTTTTTGGGTTGGGTTAAATTAGTTAAAGAGTCCAAATTTGAGGGCAATTTGATTTTTTATGAGGGTTGGGCTTATTGTGCTTAATTTTGTAGGGGCAAAGTCTTAAAAGAAGAGTCTTGGTGTAAAAAGGACTTAGATTTTTTTTTTTTTGGTTTGGAAAAATACACTTTACCCCATTTGAAGTTGTACATGTCTTATGATTTTGCCTCCAATGTTTAAAAATTTGCAATGTATTCCAACCAAGTTTCAATAATTTGCAATGTAGACAATCTGTTAACCAAATCCGTAATTTTTGATGGAAGAAGACTGATTTTTCAAATCACCCTCCACCTAACACTTGATTTTCCAAAATGCCCTTATGTTTTATTTTATGTATTTATTAAAAAAAAAAACAGAAATAGAAACAAAAGGGGAAAAAAAAAAAAAGAAGGTGGCTATGGCCACCCTCATTCCGGCCAGTTAGCCACCTCCATTTGGAGACTTTTCATCCCCAAAATCCACATGTGGCGCATATGGGCATTCTTTCGTAAGAAAAGATGAATATGCTTAATGGAATGACTATATTACAAATTATTAAAATTTGGTAGAGTGCATTGCAATTTTTTAAACATTGGTGGCAAAATTTACATGTACAACTTCAGGGGTAAAGTGTATTTTCCCTTTTTTTTAAAAAAAATAAATAAATAAAATAAAATGTTGTAGGGTTGGGCACCCCTACATATCTCCGCCATTGATCATATATAATTAAATGATTTCATTAAAGTTGATTAGATTATGGCCATTATTTTTTCATATAATAGTACATTTTTATTACAATTTAGGCTAATCGGTATGCAAGTTTCTCTTCGTATGATAAATAAGTAAGTTTTTTTAAAAAAACACACACGTGCATGCACACACACAAATTTGAGATTCATTTTTATTAAAAATTAGAGGTTTTTTTTTTTTTTGGGTTTATTAACTTTTATAGAATTATGTCCTATCATAACTTATTGTTTTAGTTACTATCCATTCCTAACTAGTATAATGTCCAATGGATTTTTTAAACTTATGTATACTATTTTCGTGTTACTTTTCTATTGTTAGTGGGATAATGCTATTGAATAGAATGTTATACGATTGTTGTATAATTGATAAAAATCAGCTCTTAGTATTTTTTTTACGACGACTAATCCAAACACACACACAAATTTGAGATTCATTTTTATTAAAAATTAGAGTTTTTTTTTTTTTTTGGTTTATTAACTTTTATAGAATTACGTTCTATCATAATTTATTGTTTTAGTTACTATCCATTTCTAACTAGTATAATGTCCAATGGATTCCTTAAACTTATGTATACTACTTGCGTATTATTTTTCGATTGTTAGTGGGGTAATGCTATTGAATAAAATGTTATACGATTGTCGTATAATTGATAAAAATCAGCTCTTAGTATTTTTTTTACAACGACTAATCCAATAGTTAATGTTCATTAACACATCATTAAACTATATAATATTCTATTAAATATCATTAGTCTTGTTATTATTTTGTTTGCCTATTAAATTGTACTAGAAAGCCTTCACTTCTCTAGTTACCCAAGAGATATAGCCAAGAAATGGGCTACATGGCAATCAGGCCTATTCTATGTGGACCCTAAGAGCGAGAGGGCTTTTAACGTGATAATCTGCAATAGAACAATTAGGCCCAAGGGCAGGCCGACTCCAATGTTTGGATTGAACTATTTGTTTTCCTAAAAGAATGCCAAGAAATTCCAAATGCTATTTGTTAAAATGTTCAATTTCTTATGGAGAGTATAATAGGGGTCCATTAACATATGGTTGGTTTTTTTTTTTTTTTTTTTTTTTTTTTTTTTAAAAAAAAATCTTTTTACTTGAGGGATATTATTGCATTTTCACCATCTTTTCTGTATATAAAATTCATTCAATTGGAAACTTGGTCTCAAAGTCAAAAAAAGGCTAAAACACAAGGGGTCCTAATATACTCTCCTTTTTTTGCTTTAGAACAATGGCTAGGCAATTTGACATGTGAAAAATACACTAAAAAGGCACTAGCATTTTAAGAATGGATTTATGCAACTCGTGAGAACCATTTTTCATCGGTATGGAATTTCAATACGTCAGAATTATTCCACAAGAAAAGAAAAGGACTAACTATGCAGAATAAAATCAAGGAAGAAATTTCCAAAGTCATGGAGAAAATCATATGCTTATTAGGTCAATTAAGCGTTCATATGATGCTTCTTAGGAAGTAAAAGAAATCCCCATCCTGCTAGTGCTAGAAATCATTTGGGGCTGTCCTTGGCCCATCTTGATAGCTTTATTAATAAGAATTATGAGAAACAGTCATTTCCGTTGGAAAAAATAAAAGATGATCTTTTAGAACCCCTTTGGTAGTGTTGAAGGGTTTCGTGAGAGTTATGCTCCTGTCCATTCAGATAGAATTGAAGGATTTTATTGAGAGTCATGTCCCTACTTATGTCACTAGGGGTTTGGATATGAATGAATGGTCTCGTGAGGGTCATACGCATGTTCATCATTTGTTTTGATGCCTATATCGCTTTATGTAACCAATTTCTTGCCTTTTGTCCAAGATATAAAGGACCAAATTGTTTATAGTCTCTTTGAAATCATTTATGGACTCATTTTTAACTTATCTTTTTAGTTTTGATACTATATCTTTTGTTTGGGGTCTATTATTGAGGAACCCACCTTTCTTATTTTTTGCTCTATTTTAACCAATTTCCTTCTAATATCATTGTATTTACAAGAAAAAAAAAATCTAAAAATTCTTCATCTGTTATATTGTAAATTTAGCACGTGTGTAAACCATAAGAAATATAGCACTTAATTTAGGCAGTCATGTCATTGAGTGGGGTGAGATCTTATCAAATCATGCGCAAGTATGAGATCAAATCAAAATAATAAGTTAACTTTATTATGTCGAATAGGCTTCCCTTGCGAATTGGACGTGGGGGAGGGGAATATATACGAAATTTTCAATTCAACAATGATTGTCAGATGGGTTCCTTAACTCACTTTATTCACCAACTTTTACTTCCTAGCATGAGTGTGCATATATATCATTTTTATTTGGACATTAATCAGTGGGCGACCCAACATTTGAAAAGCCCCCCATTTTCTTCCTATACATAAAAATAATAAATATGGAGCTCCCAAAATATTGAAATCTCTCTGTCATTCTCCAAAAATACTAATAATATAGCTCCTCCAAAAATTTGAAAAACCTTCGTACCCTTTTATAAAAATTAAGAAAATTTGCCTAGCTCATTAAGGAAAAAAAAAAAAAAAAAAAAAAAAAAAAACCCCCCCCCCCCCCCCCCACCGGCGGCGGCGGGGGGCCGTCTTTTTAATCTCTTCAAAGCCCTCCCAAAATCTTGAAAAACCTATTTTCCTTCTCTACAAAGGATTAATTTTTTTCTTCAAAAAATTGAGTTAATCAAAATTCTTTCAATTCAATCAATTTAAGTTGACATATGTTCTTAGTATATGTGATATGAGAATTACACGCTCTAATGATAGATTTTAAATTTTATTTTTTTATTTTTTTAAAAAAGGGCAAGAGGGAGCAACCAAATGTGACTACAAGGTGACTTATACTAATTAAGTTTGTGTGATGATTCCCATTTCGGATTTGAAACTCACGCCCTATTACATGCCAAAACTATTGAGAATTTCTTTGAGACCACTGAACTGCTGCCACTGGTACATAGTAGATATCAGCTTAATAGACATGAATTTCTTCTAGGTTCCTTCAACCCAGTTTGGATTTTTTTTTTTTTTCCTTTACAAATATGAAAATACCCCATTTGAGTTTTCCAAAAATTTAAGAAAAAACCCTTTGCCCCCTCCAAAAAATCAAAAAAACCTTTAATTTTTTAACAATTTGAAGAAAAAAAAAAAACCTTGACATTTCTAAAAATTAATCCGTTCTTTTTGTTTTTTAAGTTTTATTCGGGTTAAAACCTGTTTTTATTGAGACATTATGGAAAACAAATACTTGCCCTTACTTTTTTGTAAGTTTTTTTTTTTTTTTTTTGTAAGTTACTTGCCGTTACTTTAACCTGCTTTACAATGCCCTTACTTTAGACCTCTAATTTTTCATGAGCCGCAAACATGAAAAATGTGGATCGAGAACCTGTGGAAGGATAATAAAAGTCTCATATAAGGGCATATCCTACTTCGAAGAGCTGTAGAACTTTGACGTCCCTTGGCCTCCGCAAAGGGCTATATATCGATCCTGCCCCCTATTGTTGAAAGTGACCCCAAACATTGGCGAACCTACTTTTAAGTTTTCTTTTAACAAAGACAAAGTCTATTTTTCTACTACAAACTATTCAAGGAAGAGAATATCTTCTATAAAGGCGTGGCGAAATTTAATTAAGTTTTTTGTGTCTTTCAATAAGAAAATGACATATCAGCTTAAAACATCGAAAAAAAAAAAAAAATTTGCTCTTCTCACCAATTTTGCTGTTCTCTTCTACAGTCCCCCATTCCCCCAATTAATTTGTCCCCACTCCCCCAATTCAAGAGAACAAATAAACTGGATCAGCACTTTCGAAAATCAGGAATTCAGTCCTTGTATTCTAACGTATTCCATTACTTTGAATCGGTAAGGCCAGCACCATGAGAAATTGGAAAGTCTTGGATTAGTCTTTGGTGGACTTTGAATATTAAGTCTTACATGTCATGGAAATCATCATCTCTCCCGTATATATATGTGTGTATGTGTTTCTAATAACACATAATATATAAATAAAAAGGAAGAATGAAAATGGTTCAAGAAATTAAGTGACCAACTGTTGCGATCTAACACCTTCTCTTGATGTGCATTCCAGTTTTTACGGAGTTGAGCCTATGGCCCATTAATGTGAGATGAAAGATTTTTACCCTAGATTTGAGAACTATTGTGACCGATGCAACCTACGCGTGGTATGGGTATCACCTGTTGGGTGAATCATCCGGGATCGGACTCGGTCGGACAATTAACGTTAACTCGCTATGTGCAACTCTCGATGCACCGAAGTTGAAACAAATGTCTTTCGGAACGCGCAAATCTCACTGTAAAAGGGTTATAGATACGAATAAGCCATATGGAGAATGATTATGACTATGGTACTCACATGTATTAGTATTTAGTTATGTATTATATCAACAAGATTTCATGTCTTATTTATCTATTGAAAATACATGTTGCATGTTGAAGTGTGAGATCCTCAAATGTTTTATAAAGATTGAGTTCATTGCATACTGATGTGTTTCACACGTAATTATTCACTAAGTCATGGACTTACATTTTGTTTTCCCGCCTATAAAATAAGCTTGTTTTATAGCCGATCCGTTCTTAGGCCATGCTGCAGAGGGACCCAAATTTGAGGTTGACATTCATGGACCTCTTTTAGAGATGTTGCACCTTGAAATGGCGACCTATATGAGCATGTCATGGAGCTGGATGAGCCGGTCTTGATATTCCTAGTGCTATGTTACAAGCTTCTTTGATAGACTCTTGATGATTCATCTTATGTTAGACTAGTGTTATTTCTAGACTTTTCATGTATTTTGGTAATGACATTAGCTAACCCTTGACGTATGGCATGTACTATGATCGGTTGTGGTGATACTTAAATGGCCATATTATCATGATATTATTATGGATATTATTATGTTGAATCTATATGCTTTGGGGATCCATATATTAGATGTTTTGGTATATAACTGTGAGGTACATGATGGTTGTCTTAATGTGTTTATATATATATATATATACCCAAGTTTTTCAGTTGCAAAACTCGCTAAGGAGGGTTATTAGTACCACCAATACTTAATTATCAATTAATTGAAGTCGATCGAGGGTGCTACATAAAGTATGCTTTTGTATAAAAACTTAAAAATTTAGTTAAAAATTAATTGTTTGAAAATATATGCATGTTTCCATTTGACAAGCTATGAGGGTTTCGAAAAAGAAGTAAAAAAAAAAATGTTTAAAATCTTAAAAACTTCCAAACTAGAGTACGGCCCACTTTCTTTTTCTAATTATTTTTTTTTTCTTATTTTCTTTCATCACTTCTAATTTGTTGCTTCTTGGTTCTATCATTCTTTATATTTTTGATATTTTATATATTATACTTACTTTCATACACCGTTAATTTTAGTTGGTCATTGTTCTGATCGCGTGTCG
Source organism: Betula pendula (assembly GCA_900184695.1). Taxonomy (NCBI): domain Eukaryota; kingdom Viridiplantae; phylum Streptophyta; class Magnoliopsida; order Fagales; family Betulaceae; genus Betula; species Betula pendula. Next base: position 111,391 of record FXXK01001601.1, on the reverse strand, counting down.
TTGATTTTAATACACAATTAATTACATCCTACTTATAATCCTTTATCTTATAAGAAAAATAAAATAGATTAGTTATACTATCTATTAAGAATAATGTATTAACAAAACTTGAACACGAAAATTTAATTACTAATGTTACATCTTAAAAAGCTAGAAGAATAACTTTTAAATTATTTTCTTAATACTTAATATAAAATTATTATATTAATAACCCTAAAATTAAAAAGGCCTCATTTTAATTTGTTTTTTTTTTTTTTTTTTTTTGCCTTAAACCTTAATTTTTATTGAGCTGCCCCTGAATATATGAGGCATATTTAGATGAGGATCACATGTAGAATTAATCTCTTAAGTAAACATACTTATTTATTCGATATTACTTCAAGCATATATATCCTACTAATAGTAAAAAACGATAGAGATTTTGGGAGGTGGGAATTTGGCGTAAAAGGCTATATGCAACTCCAAACACGTCAGCTAGCTAGCTGAGGTTTTTGTCAAAGGGGTTGCTATAACATCTTCTAGAAATCCTTCTATGGGTCATTTTAGAATTTTTTTTTTTTTTTAAATCAAATTGGGGCCTACCTCTCAATGAAAGGTGGGCCCCAATTTGATTAAAAGAATTAAAAAAAAACTCTAAAAGGACCCCTAGAAGGACCTCTAGAAGATGCACAAACATTTTCCTTTGTTAAAATGTCTTTTTAAGTTTTATCATGCCATTTTCACTTGCGCGGGAGGTTCGACCAAACAAACGCGATACTAAACTTTATATATATATATATATATATATATATATATTATTTTAACAAGTCGGAGTAGCACATAGGTTTTTGATTAATAAGTTTTTTTTCATAAGTGAAAAAAAAAATCTTGTTGAATCTGAATATTGAAGCAAGTCAGTGGATGTTTGTATTTTTTATTTTTATTTTTCTATTTAATAAGGGTAGGGGGAGCGACCAACTGTGATTCAGCTCGTTAAAAATTGTTCAGAAGGAGTCTAAACAGTGAGTCGTGAGCATATGACCAATTGAGTCATAGTTTAACCCAACTCTATCAGGACATCAGTGAGACCTAAGGTAGCTAATACTAATCAAACTTGTATAAAGATTTTCATTTCGGGTGAGTTCGCTCGGGAATGACCGAGACGGTGGACGCTTGACCGATTAAGTCATAGTCTGATTCAATCGCATTAGACATCAGTAAAATCCAAAGTAATTAATATTACTCAAACTTCATTTCAGATTTCAAATTCACGTCCTAATATATGTCTAATCTCTTGATGAGCTGAACCTTCCTGTTGTTTTGGCTAAGTAAAAGGAACCTTCGTGCCATAATTAAGACGCGAGTAAAGACGGTTCTATCCACATTGGAAAATGGTGAGATGGATGGATGTAACATGCTTATTGCTCTTAATTATGTTACTCTACTGCCAAACAAACAATCAATCCACTTTGGAGCATGCATACTGGTTGGATAGTGGTGTAGGCACTTACATTGATTCCCTGACTTCCAAATATGTACAAAAATAGGGCAATAATTATGTTCTTTAGATGTTCCTTCCAAGTACGTTTAATTCATTTTTTCCCAATAAAAAAAATGCAAAAGGAGAGACCATAAGAGATTTGTTTTTTCTATTCGAGAGACCATTAAAGAGATTTTATTTGATTAGAGGCGTTTGTACAACAATCATTGGCCATCTAGAAAACGTAATCTACTTTTGGCTAGACCTTCCTTGAAATCATCAAAGCTTATATTGACCATCTTGAAAAAAAGCAAACATTTTGCTAAAGAGACGTACTTGTCTCATTTTCTTACATATTTGTCTGTCCATTTCTAAATTTATTATTGAATACAGGGTCCTCATGATTTAATCATAAATTTACATTTTTTTTTTTAACTTATAACAACAATTGTTGACTTATTGCTCAAATTCTCAACCAATTCATGTTCAATTCATTTTATATTTTTTTAGTACTTTATTGTTTTATCTTTTAATTAAAAAAGTTAATTCTCTACCTAATTGAGTTAAAATTATGTCTTAAGAATACGTAAATAGAATTAATGCTAGGTGAATATATCCTTGAAACCTAGTGCTTTTTCCATTAATTTTCCTTATCTCTATTCTAATTAATTTAGTATATTTTAATTTTATTTAGTTTATATATCACTCAACTTTTTGGTGGAAAAACAACTCAATTTATTTTTTTGCACGATAATAAAAATTTTACTTGGTATCTACCATTCCCTATGAATTGACCTCAGACTTATCGAGAATTTAATTGTGAGTGACTCGTGGAGATCGAGCTTGATATCATAATACTTGATAGTTTTGTCAATTCTAGAATTTTACATTGATCAATTCTAGAAGTTCATTTTGTGTTTTTCTTATGTCTTTTCAAAATTAATGATGTAGTTTTTAAAATCACTATTTGATCAAATTTCAATAATGATCAATCACAAATCCAATTATGATTATAAAAGAAACACCATTCTTGAAGGAATACAAGAGAGACGTTTAGCATTATTCAGGAAGTATAAGATGTAGTAATAACGATAATAACAACAACAATAAAAACAAGTGAAAAATATACATATCTCTCTCTAACTACCACTTCATTATTGGTGTGCTCTTCAAACTACCAATTGTATCAATATACCCCATAAACTACCAAAACAATGTCAACATCCCCCTAAGACTAGCAAAATATTAAAAATGACTCTAAAATTTTTTCAATAAGGCAAAAATATCCTTATAAATTTTTTTTTTTTTAAAAAATCTAAAACTCAAAAAAGAAAGTTTAAAAAAAGAAAATGGGGTGGTTCGGCCACCCCCTTTGGCCAAATATGGGGTGGCCGAACCACCCCTCTTGGCCAAGAGCCCACACCATTTGTTTTGTTTTGTTTTTGTTTGTTTTGTTTTTTTTTTTTTAAAAAAAATTAAATTATATATATATATATGTCATTTTTTTTTTAAAAAAATTTATGAAGAATATTTTGTTATTGGAGTATAATGACATTGTTTTAATAATTTAGGGGGGACATTAACATAATTATTAATTTGGAGGACTCATAGACAATAAAATGATAGTTAAAAGGGATATGTGTATTTACATATATTGTTATAATGATTCCAAGAGCAATAATTGTAAACCATAATATCATAATAATAGTTATTACATTCATTATTGCTCGAAAAGGAATAGATTGGGTCGAGTGAACCAAAATAATTAATCTCTCCCATACATTATATCAGTAAAGTGTGCCACCTTTAAAGCTAGGATTCCCACTAGATGCGCCAAACACACGATAACAATAATCAACTTTGGTTCTACCTCTGCAAGCTCTCCCTGCCCACTCCACAAAATCTTGAAAAGAAACAGGGAGAGGATATGCAGGTTATTGGAAGGTGCTGGTGGGGTTCAGAAATTAGAGACCATTAGTGGGGTGATGGCCATCATCAGTGGGCTTAGCACTATGACGAATCATCATGACATGTCACATCTCAAAAAGTTTCAAAAAAAAAAAGGTGCATCGTCTGGTTTTTCCTTCCATGAGAGGCTTCGATGTGTCCATATATGCTAAACTGAAAATGTGACAGTTTTTTCCAGTTAGTTCTTTTACTCATTATAATTAGTGTGGACTGCAAGATTGCTTTTTACTACTCAATAACTTAAGAGGCTAACAGCATTACGGGGACATCACTTCTGGGACGTCTTTCTGTTAATGATTCATTTAAAAGTTGGCAAAATAGAATTAATGAAGTGGGAGTGCCTATGGTGAATTTTATTTGAATAATCACACTTGATATATATATATATATATATATATATATCATATATATGTTTCGATTACAGGCTAACTATTTTGTTGTTGTGACCTATAACCAAAGAAATATGGGTAAATCTTCATTGATGGATGTATTTATATATATAGCGGCGACACTAGGTCACGACGGATGGCATTTTATTTGAATTTATTATTATTATTAATTAGTAGCGGTGATAATAGCGGCCCACTAAATTCCGTGCGTTGTTATAAATTTTTGCTAAGTATTTGTGGCAATAAATTAGCATCAACCAAAAAGTTGTCGGCAAATATTAAACTTTTTTGTTATTTGCATTTACCATTAGCAACTTATAAAAAGCAATTTTTGGATCGCTGTTAATAATCTCGATGCTAATGAGCACATTTGTTGTAGTAGTAGTAGTTCACGTACTGAGCTATCTCAAATTTTAATCAAGTTGAATTAGATTGAGTGATGCATGTGTGAGAATTATATTCATGCAAGAGCGAGTGCTATGTATGGCGTCTTTTCGCATGAATGCTACATCCCACTTTGCCCTTTCACATCAATATATCGGCCTAGCTTCATCAAGTGCTATATGTTCATGGGGTCCCTTCATCAGATACTTGCAATCCAATGCATTTGACTATTAATTTGTGCTTAGCTTTCTTGACCCATTACAACTTTGTATTGGATTTGGATTCCCAAGAATACTTGGGTTATTCTCTCGAGGTATTGTTTTTTTCTTCCTTTCTTGGGGATGAAACAAATATTATTCGTATATCAATCATCTTATGAAGTTCATCACTTGATTTGCTCATGATCACTTGCGGTGAAGATTTCAAGATTCTTCTAAAAACATAAGAAGATTATTCTTTTGATCAGCTCCCCATGTTAATTTTTTGAAGGAATAAAGAGATTATGGTCGAGGAGTTCTATAATTATAATCCAGCTTATTGGTCCAATGAGACTTTATTCTTTTCGTGCCTCTTAAGAGGATGCCCATGACATTTATCCCGGAAGATACCACAGATATTGCAACACATGATTCTTTATCCGGCCGGTTCGATAAATTTTGAGGTATAAAGCAATAGATTTAAATGGAATCTTTCTTATTTTTAAATATTTAATTAAATAATTTTAATTTTAAATTATTCATCTCGCTTTTTTTCTTTAATATTTTTCAAACAACATGCATAATTCATTTATTTATGCTATGAGATATTTAATTCACCAAATGACATATTTTGTGTTGAGCTACATATGATTCTTTTTATGTAGAATTAATTAATTTGCTCAAAACAAAATTTACTTTATTTTCAAAATTATTTTAATAAACAAATTAACTTAGACAACATGTTGTTTTAAATTCAGATGAAATTATGAGTTTAGTTACTGCTTTAGGGATACTTTAATGTGCCTTTTATTTTTCTCTTTATTTTTCCAAAAGTCTCAATATTTTCTAATTCAATTCTTTATAATTATATTTATCATAATTGAGGCCTTAATTAAAGAGTATTGACTAACTTTTTTGTTATAATTGAAGCCTTAAAAGTTATTTTATAAAAGAAAATTTAATTATACTATTACTATTTGAAGCCTTATTTTATTAAGGACCTTATGCGATTGCCTAATTGGTCTAGGCCAATGGCAAAGCCACATTAGGGCCCGTGGGGGCCGTGGCCCCCACAAACCCATTAAAAAAAATTTTATTTCTAAGGAAAATTCTAAAAGAACTTGCATACTTGTCATATATATATATATATATAAACACTTTTTAGAAAGTTTATATTGCTCGTGAACCATCTTTGTTTATGGTGAGTTATAATGTTTTCGTTGCATTAAGTAGTATTTGCTACTTAAAGAATAATATAAGATTCATATCAAATTAGTTTCTAAAAAATTTCAAGAGATATAAGTGTAAAGAAAAAAGTCTGTAATGTTAGATAGTATATTTTTATTGTACAATAATGACGTGACAGCCTCAACCAACCCTTATATATATATATATATATATGGTTAATTTCTTATATGATTTATTCCATGATTATTTTTATTTAGACTATGAACCTCTAATTTATTATTTATAAGAGCAATACTACACTATTTACCAGTATCTTTCTCTCATCCTTTTGCTTTTTAAAATGACCATTGAATCTATGTGTTTAATATACAGACCACATAAAATCTATAAATTCAATTGTGATTTTAAAATGTGGAAGGATGAGAGAAAGATAAAGGGAAGAGCTGTAGCATTTCTTTATTATTTGATTGTTCATTTGTTTATTAACCTTGATTATCTCTTATGGGGTTGTAATTTAATTTAAAAATTTATATTCATGACTCATGTCAAAATTTTTAGAACTATCAATTTAGAATAAAAGAAGTTGACATTTTAGAAAGTAATACATCGTTGGATTGTAATGACGAAACTTCAAATCTCAAAAAGCGTCTTCTTAAATCTCTAAGGGTTGAAGTTGAAAAACATCATTCTAAAATTCTAATTGTAAATCTCAAGAACTGAAGTTGAATAACATTCATTTTTTACATTTTATTTTAAATCACGTTTATCATATTTTTAATTAGCTTATATAATGATAAATTTCTGGCTGTGCCACTAGTCTAGACATTCAGCCGGCCCTAATTTTACAAAAGACTATTATTTCTTCTGGTCCATGCATTTTGGCAACTTGAGATTTAAACTAATCAAGATTATGTATGATTTGTGGTAGGAAATGTTAGAAAGAGTTTTGAATCATCGACACTGACATATATGTTGGACTGTCACATTCCAAAAAAGGAAACTGACATATGCAAGTGGCCAACTGGTCAACCTAAGAAGGGAACGTGGGGAATCTTGATCAGCGAGCCCCATGCACAGAAAAAAGAGTTAATTATTTATTGCGAACATCCAAACCAAATTAGCCAATGAAGAGAATGAAAAATTGCAGAATATTGACCCTTACAAACGATATATGTATAGGCACAAAAGTACATCTCCTAAGAATCACCCTACCGTAGGTGTGAAAATCAGGTGGTAATTGGAACATAAAAAAAATTCACGTGGCTATGAATCTTTTAATATCTTCATACTAGCTAATGTAATATGTTTTAAATAATTTTTATGTGAATTACTTTAAAAATAAAAACCACTTAAAATACTTTAGTTCAACTTGTTTAAAATGGGTGTAATGGTAGGTATTACTCTTTAATTCGAGAAAAATGTTATATTAACCAGAAGAAATAAAAAGGAAAAGAAAAAAAAGTTAACACAGCAATTGGTCACTTGAGTCCTACTGCCGACATTGTCGTATAATGTGGTACGCACTGTTTCTGACAATGCACGCCTTAGTTTCTTTAATTTTGTTTAATTAATTAAACTTTTAAATTAAAACAATTAATTTAAAGTTCTTTTTGCATGCTTTGCATCTGATACAAAGTCTTTCGAACGAGTGTATTCTCCCCGACTGATCCTTTCATTCACATAATTAGTACGAAAATTTTATTGTACGTGCCTCTCCACCATGATCTCTTCCCCTATGATTCAAATTGGAACATCTATAACAAGTAATATTGTTAGAGGGTAGACCTATATTCTTTTTGTTTTTTTTCAAAATTGATATAATTTTTAAAATTATTATTAGATCAAAATTTAATTTTGATCTATCATAAATTTAATAGTAATTTTAAAAGTCACGTTAATTTTGGAAGGACATAAAGAAGACCTCGGTATTTCCTCTAGCATTACTTATAACGAAATACTCATGGTCAATAACAAATTGCCTACGGTAAAAATAGGACTTGTAAATCAGCCTATTTGGGTTATCTCTAGAATTAAAGGAACCTATTGTAGTTCAAAAACTTGAAATGCTGTTCGATCCAATTTGGTTTCCTAATTGCTATTCCCAAGCATATATGCATTCATCTTGTGGCTAGTAGTAAGGAATAGGTTATCAATAGGAGACAGGATGCTGAAATGGGGATTTAAGGGAGATTTTATTTGTGTGTTCGGCAGAAACAATATAGAGGGGAGAGATCATATATTCTTTCCATGTGGTTTGAGTTAAAAGATTTGGAGAGAGGTTTTGAAAAGATTCTTATAAATGATCCATGTGCAGATTGGGAGGAAATTATGATATGGGGTGTAAAAGTTTTGAAAAGCAAGAATTTGAAGGCTACAATATGCCGATTGAGCTAGAGATAGACAATATACCATATTTGGAGACTGAGGAATAACATCAAGCATATATCGGAATCAACTTAGATCAGAAAAGAAATATATTACTGAGCATGATTTGGGAGGTTAGAATTCGGATTATGGCAAAAGGGAGATTCAAAAAGACAAATGAGAATTTAGAGTTATGCTGCAACTAGGGAATACCAGATAACATACACTTAAAATAGGAGATTTAGAGTTGGATTGTTTGCTGGAATCGTGTTTTTGGTTTTTGTATAGAGTAGGTGTGGTATGTTTAGTAAAATTTCCCATTCATCCAACCAAAAAAAAACCAAATAACCACCCATCCACCCAATTACGTATATTTTTAAGGTTTCGTTTAGTATGCGGAATGAGAATTTCATCACGAAAATAAATAGTTATCTATGAGAATGGCAGAGGGTGTAATAGAATAATTATTCATATTCCTTGGTTTGGTGACAACATATATGTTATAATAGGAATTGAACTAAAATTACAAAAAAAAAAAACTCTACTTTATTTTTTATATATTTTTTTTAAACTCAGATTATTATTATTTTTTTTAAAAAAATTGATGAACTACAGTGGGTGGCCGACCACCCATTGTAAAACATGGGTAGGGGTGGGCACGGGTTGGATCAGGCCGGGTATCGCGGATATCCGATACTTAATCCGAGATAGTCGGATTTTGCAGAGAGCCACCCAATACCTGAAATTACTAAACAATAATTAGCGAGTATCCGGTATGGAGGGGCGAGTTCACGGTGGGTTGGGTATTACCCGATCAAACAAAACCAAATGCATGCCCTTGGCCATCATTGTCATCACTACCAACCCAAAACCAGAAACCAAATACCATATCCTAGCTTGAGGCAAAGGCAGATCGTGATGCGTGAGGCAGAGGTGGAACGATTTCAGAGTTGGGCCTCAAGACGGCGTGGCTGCGAGACAGGTGTGGCCGCGAGACGACGTGGGCACGACTGCACAGGAGAGATGGTTTCAAGTGCTTCTTTGTTTTGGTTATGACCTTATTGCTTCTGGCTTACAGGATCTTCTCTATCCTTCTTTTCATTCAGCAAAGTATGGGTTTTTTGAAGGATAGTCGAGAGAGATGAACCAACAAAATTAGGGTTTTCAAAGAAAAGATGCTTTTATACCATCATTCTTCTACTCGGATCGGGTCGGGTTATAACCCAATTTTCTAAATTTTAATCCAAATACCCGACTCGACTTGAATGATATCCAGGAAAATAATCTGTTCCAAAAAAAAAACCAAAAAAAATTTGACTTTTGCAGGGTAGGTATTGCGGGTACAAGTAGGTTTTGCTCACCCCTAAACATGGGGGTGGTCGCACTACCCCCGACAACGTCTAGGTGGCCACGACAACCCTGGGGTGCTTCGGGGGGGGTGGGGGTGGGGGGGGGGGGGGGGGGGGGTGGGTGAGTGCGGCCACCCTTAAATGCGCTGGGGGTGGTCGCACCACCGTGTTCTACAGCAAGACCACCCACTGAAACTCAACATTATTATTATTTTTTTTAAAGTTATGAAGAAAATAAAATAAAATAAAAATTATGGCAAATGTTATTAATTCCTTACGGAATAACTATTTCTTTCATCTTTTAGAGGAATAGGTATTCATTTTCGTAAGGGAATAATTATTCCCACAGAATAACTATTCATTTGAATAAGCCATTACCAAATAAAAGAATGGTTATTCCTATGAAATATCTATTCTATTCCAAGGGTCTATTCCCCAAATCAAACGTGACCTAATTCACAAATTTGTCGATTGTCCTTGGCCCGAAGGACATAGCCTTAATATTATAACAAAAAATAAATAGGGTAAATTGTATTTTCCTTTCTTGAATAATCATTCCATTTGCAACTTTCATTAAATTATAAATTGACTTGATTATACCCCTAATTTGTTTAAGTGGGAAAATATAAAAAAGCCTATTCAACTAACATTCATTTTTAATAAAGCTCCGTAAAGTGTCAAGTAGTACAATTTGACTCATCAAACTACCAATGTGTGACAAAAAGTCCACTTTTCAGATTTTTTTTCTATAATATCCTTAGTTTCTTAAAAACTAAAATTAAGAATAAAAAAAAATAGTAAAATTAAAAAAACAAAACAAAACCCATGTGGTGGATCAGCCACCCCCAAGGTTTTGTTTATTTTTTATTATTTTTTTAAAAAAATTTAAAATTCGTTAAGTTTATTTTTTTATTTTTTAAGAAACTAAAGATATTATAGGAATAAAATTTGAATGGTGACATTTTTGTCACACATTGGTAGTTTGATGGGTTAAACTGTCTCACTTGACAGTTTATTAAAAACGAGGGTTAGTTGAGGGGACTTTTTTGTATTTTCACCTTGTTGAAATTAGACATTAATTGGAACATGACGCTATTGTATGTGTTTGTCTAGAGTTGTGAAATGATCAAAACTATATGATGTTGTAAAATGAAAGAAATGGCAAGACAAGATAGAGAAATTAATTGCAATATCAAAAAATTATATGAAATTAGTTCTTCAAGAACTTTATATCACCCATCTATTTTTGTATGTGTATATGCCATACTCCTCAATACTCTCTTTTATGGGCATAGAATCATAATGAAAGGATAATCAAAAGGAAATAAGTATGAAGGGCTTATTACGTGAATGTGGTAGGAAACCCAAGTGGTGGAAAACTCAAGTGGTCATCCACTCATGCTTGAATTTATTTATAATAGCACTCCCTCTTTGATGACCACACACTAATTAAGAATATGTCTCATTAAAACCTTGACAAAAAAAAAAATGCAATGGAAAAATAAACTATGGTGAAGTTTTTGTGTACCTAAGAATGCTAGTCTCAGCCAAATGCATTACCTATTTTATTCATGAATTGCAATAATGTTTGAGTGATTTGGATAAGTAGCATATATAGTTTTCTTAATAGATCTCCCTAAAATAGAAGTTGTAATACATTAGTCTCATATTAGGAAAATTAATAGACCACATGGAGTGAATGCTCTATAAAGACATTCATGAGTTTTAAGTCACACATTAGTTCTTTATTAGGTGAGACTGAGATTTATAAGTAAATCTAGGTGTAACGCCCAAGAATTTTAATTAAGGATTAAAAATCACTTTAAAAGTCAAGGGTAAAAAAATTAAAATTTGCATTAGGCGTCCAGACGGTGGTGTTGTCGTCCAGACGGTAGTCACCTAGAATAGATCGTTTGCAGCCCCGTCTACAGCGGTCCAGACGGTTCCCGCTACTGATCAGTCAGTAGCAATCATCCGCAGGTCGTCCGTAATGTCCTTCGTAATGTAGTTCAGATGATCTTGGTTACTGTTTAGTCAGTAGTGACCGTCTGCATCTCGTCCGCAACAGAGTCCGGACGGACCATTCGCACTGTCGTTCGGACGATTCATTTAATGTTCTGGATGGTGACACTATTCACCCGACTATAAATAGCTGGGACGCTATTTTCAGTTCATTTTTCTGATTTTTTTTTGCCATTTTCTCTCTCCTCTCTCATAGGGTTTACTCATACCTTGGGTATTGATCTCTAAGAGCTTCTAAACGCATTTCTAATACCGGAATCAAGATTCTAGGTGTTAGAAACATACTTCTACCGATTGATTCGAGGTAAAAATTCTTGAAACTTTAAATTCTCAATGCTTATGCTATATTCTTGAATGTGTAGCTTAACATTGATTATTTTCTTAGGGTTTTCATTGGTTTGTACCTTCGCCACACCGGGTTGAAGTTCCACGGTACACAACTTCGGATTCTTCAAGTTTTGTGGTAAATGTTCAAAATCCTAGATTTTTTCATAGTGAGTATTATAGAGTTTTCTGATGTCTAACCCTAGTAATTCACTATGGGTTAGTTATATAGGTTGTTTAAATGCTATTTTGAACCCTAGAATTCTATGGGTTGTTTATGGCTACTTTGATACTTGTATTTTCAAGTATTATAAATAATGAGTTGTGAGTATGAGTGTATAGGTTATTAATGCTTGGCAATGTAAATGTGCAGCGGACATTACTTAAACATTCGGGCCAGAAGTCGATATTCATCGAGCGGAATTGATAAGTATTTATATTTACTAAGAGTGATATACACCTTAAAGTGTTTTATGTTTTGTTTTCAATGTTTAGCAGATGTTGTACTTGCTAAACAAATTAAATGTTTAAAAGATTTTGAAGGCATAATATGATGGTTTAAAAGACGAATCGATGATACTTTAAGTTAGCTTATGATTTGTGATTTCGATTATCTTCTTGAGACTTATGATAATTTGATGAGTGATTGATGATGAGTTTTGATGACTTATTGATGTTTTATTGTGATTTGTAAACATGGCGAAAATATTGATATATTGAGTTTTATGATGTTTAATTGAGATTTGATTTTAAGAAAAATGATTATAACAAAAATGTTTGCATGGTATTTATGAGTAATGTAAGCATGAAAAGAGCATATGTATGATGAACATAAGAATGCATGTAAACCCATGACACATGGGTTGTAAATATCTTGTGTGCAACAAAGTAAGAGATAAAGAGATAGAGAAAGCATTGTATGGTGAACATGATGAATTTATGTTTGAGTTATGATGTATTTCATGATTGATTTATGAGATGTTTATATGATGATTTATGTTTTATTGATCATAGACGTACTAGTATGCATATGAGGTTTAATGGAAAAAAACACATATGTATATTCTTACGGCTAGCTACATATGAATTTATATTTTGTTGCTTAAATATGCTTATATGATTGTGTTTTCACCCATAGGGAAATGAATGCTTGTATATGGATGTAGCTAAGTTATATGATATATTTATAACATAGTTGAGCGCGTATGTGTATTATTATAGGCGGAAGATTGGAATGTATATGTATGTACCCAGCTATTATATTATTTAAAATGTTTTATGACTACATGTGTTTACTTCATCAGTTGCTTATGTTTCAAAATAAATGTCATATTTGTAGTAGCTGTTATTGTAAACTCATGTAAACTAACACTTCGGTTCTTTACGAAAACTCAGTGAATTTTTATTCATTGAGACTGTTAACTCACTCATTTTTCTTTTCGCCTATATAATTATAGATGATCTTGATGGTTACATAGATATTGATGCAGGTACTGAGAACTTAGATGATGATCCAGTAGCCTACTATCTCGGCTACTACGACTGACGTCGTGAGACTTTGATATTTTGTATAGACTTGTTAGATAATCTATTCTTTTGTATATGGTTGTGATATGTTCACAAACATTATTTTGTATATTGGCTTGTGTCGCATGTGACACGTTTGTATAGCCATTCTTTTTTTATATGTCACATTGTAAACTTTTAATCATTATAATTTTTATTGTCAGCTCTATATATTTTGATTACTCCTTTGGTATATAAATGCTTCCGGTCAGTTTATATATAATGTGATATGTGACTCTGATGTAATAGATGTATATATCATGATACGTTGTGAGATACATGAATGACAAGTGTTTCTATCACCCTGTGACGATCGATCCGGTTCATGATTATTGTATGTTTTCAAAAAAAAAAATATAGTGTAATTATGGATCAAGTTGTCACACTAGGGATGCTCCAAATTAACTAATCATTTTAGAGTGATAACGAGATGTGGCTAGCACTTTTCTTAGTTGTTACAAATGGTATAAGAGCAACCTAGTAACACCATGTGATACTAGAGTATTGCATGACGTGACCTTGAAGAGGACATTAAGGATATAAGAGAAAAAATTGTAATACCTTAGTCCCATATTGAGAAGATGAGTAGCCCACATAAAATGCGTGGTTTATAAAAACACTCATGAGTGTTAAGTTCTATATTAGTTCCTTAATATGTGAAAATGAATTTTATAAGTGATTCTAGAGAAGTTTCAAATTAACTAGTCCTTTTCGGATGATAGCGCAGATGTGACTAGCACTTTTCCTAGATCGTTACAATATTTGGTGGTTGACCAAATGCAAAATGCAATAGGGAATATTTATGGTAAGCAGTTGGTTTGATCCAAACTAATGATGTAGTGTAATACCTCGATGTAAACTAGCTAGGGTTAAGAAATCCTTAATTAGGACTTAAGGATTTATGAGGGACAAGGTTTTACGTGAAAATTAGGAAAAAGGTTAGAAATTACACTCGGAACATATTCGACTGTGAGTGATTGATCACCCCCCAATGAGTGACTGCTCACTATGCTAGAAACCCTAGAGTGATTGATCACTCATTTTGGGTTGATCGATTGGTGTCAGATAATTTGCGATTTGAATACGTTTAAGACTTGCAGGCATAGTGTTTAACCTATTTAAGGGTGCCCTTTATGCCAACCCTAACAACCATTTGGTCGACTAAGACTTCTAGCACAATTAGAAAGAAGATAGAGAGAAAGAGGAGGAGAGAGAAATGAGGAAAGGTGGTGACTTTGTGGTAGATTTTGGGAGATCAAGGTCTCACGAAGTGAGAGTCTTTGCTCTAGCCTTGTAATCTCTTATTATTTATTGTCTTTTCCATAGTAGGGTTGTGTGTGTGTGAGTTGCGTTTGTTTTGGGTGTTCTAAGCATGGTTATGAGGGAAAGGTTAAGCTTTTTTTTTTTTAAAAAAAAAAACCCATACATTTATGTTGATTGTTGTAATTAATATAGGTTTAAATTCAAGCTTTAGGCTTTGTAATGGGTGAATAAGGATTGTCCATTGAAACATTTTAATGGTCGTTAATCGTGAGTTTGTAAAGTTGGTAACTTTGTGGCTTTTATGCTTAAAGGTTCGGTCTTTATGTGTTATAGGAGTTAAAGGAGTGACATTTTTAAGTCTTAGGGCTTCTAGAGGCCTCAATTTAGTGTATCGAATTTTTGATTTTTTTTAGTTGCACCCCTAGCTAGGATTTTTTGTTAAATATTTTCAAAATTTTCAAAGATTTAGGCGTATATATTTTTGTAAATTCCATAAAATCCTAACTGACGCCAAAATTCTTGCAATTTTTTTTTCCCCTAAAAAAGGAGGGGTATTTTAAAATTTTTGACATCCCTTGCGTAAGGATTTAACGGAAAATCGTAATGGATGGGAAAAATTGAAAAAAAATTGGAAGTTCGATATACTAAATTAAAAAATTTTAAACTTTGGAGGGCATTGCAAAATGGATGACAAATTGACAAATTCAAGGGTGTAAGTAAAGTTTTCCAATTTTTTTTTATATCAAACTACTCATTTTATATAGTCATGAAATACTCTGTGATTTAATGTTGTGAACCCTGGGTTTCTAATCTGAGCTAATGATTT
This sequence comes from Betula pendula, assembly GCA_900184695.1. NCBI lineage: Eukaryota > Viridiplantae > Streptophyta > Magnoliopsida > Fagales > Betulaceae > Betula > Betula pendula. Next base: position 96,092 of record FXXK01001601.1, on the reverse strand, counting down.
TGCAAAATGAGTGATTATGTGACTGTCAATGCTATTTTAGATGTAATGAAATGAAATAATAATGTGCTCATGTGACTTGACCACCTTTGTTAAATAACGCAAAATTTACTGTGAAAGAAACTTGTGGCATGCATGTGCATACTACATAAATTGATCCTATAGCCCAGTTGTTGTGTGTGAGTTTCTACCCTTTATAAAAGGACCCTATAGCCTGGTATTACCATAACCGGCATAACCACCCATTGGGTGGAGGTCACACTTGCGGCATCTTTAATTGTGTGCACATCCGGGATATCAACCTATATGTATAACAATGATGATGATGATAATGAGAGTAATAGTAATGATGATGATATATTAATGATAACAATGATAATAGTAATTTAGTGATTAGATATAATTAATAACAACTTTATTTAACCTTGTTACTTTATTATTTCATAACCTATAAGGTGTGGCCATGTAATATGATGTATAAAATTATTATTTTTTTTATTTTTTTTCAATTTTGTAAAAGAGTAACTTTTTTACATCCTAACCAAACATAACTCCAATAACATTACTAATTTTAAGTCTTACAAAATTCCTTCTTTCAGTACGTATATATATATAATACCAATTTTACTTTTTAGCATAATTACTTTTAATAACTATTTAAAAATACCTAATTTTTAGAAACACTACAATAGTGGAGTTGAGCTGAGAAAAATACTTTCAGGACCTGCCAACTGGTTAGATTCCATTCATAATTGTTTCTTGGGCAACCTGAAAACTACTCCGTGAAGAATGAGAGAGATTTGTTGTCCGAATAATAGAGAGGTGATGAAGGTTTCTTAATCAGAAAGTTATTCCCTTTTTTTGGGGATTTCATTACTTTAATCTGCCTTTTTAGCGAGCCTAACTCTTCTCTTTTTGACAAATTTTAGCTACCTAAACTTTGAAAAACCTCTCCATCACATGGGGTTGGCTTCAAAGCATCTCCATGGCCTCTTGTTTCAACTGCATATATATGCTCATGCAAATTAGTAAGCAATGTACTTCTTTTTCCAAATAAGAAAAAATATTCTGTTTTAACAAAAAGAGATTATTAAATGGACATTCAATGAATTCTATTATGGAACTTGGTCGGTCATTAAATTCTATGGGACATTAATGCATGTCCTACGTCACTGCTGGTCCATCTTGGGGGCGTTCAATCCCCGTGCGAGCAAACTGTCTGTACCAATTATTTTAATTTAGTTTACACAAAAAAGAAACACCAAATAATAATAATAATAATAATAAAAACACACAATTTTGTACGATTAATTGTTTGGAAACTTACGGCATCTTTCTTCGTACGTGTGCCTAGAACATTTTTATGCACAAATCATGGGCAAAGAGACTCAAACGAGTGATGGAAAGTGAAAATATTCTCAATTGTCAAACAACAAAAGGTTTTCACCCTCTTTCGAAGCATAATCAAATTCAACAATGTCGACTCGTCGGTTATTATTATATAATTCAAAAAGTTCTTAGTTTATATATATATATATATATGAAAAAAGTACTAAGTCGAGTGATCTAATTAAAGAGATAGATCAAAGACTAATTTTCTTTGATGATATTAACAGGAATTAATTAATTAGTAGAAATTAACGTGTACTAATTAAAACAATTGGACACTACAGGAGGTGTGATTGGAAAAAATAGAAACAGAAAGCCAAAGGGGTTTTGATAGATTGAAAAGATTGAGAAACACAAGAGATGTCAATAGAACTGCACCCAACCATAATAACTGTAAATATATTTAACCTAATTAAAAATCATATGCAAAACCTTTTCTTTTTAGTAGGTAATTGTACGTATACAGGCAAACGTACGCTATTTGATGACAACATAAAAAATGGTAAAAGCTCGACATGCCAACAAGAAAAGGCAGAGTTTATATATATATATAAAGAATGCAGCCACAAATGTTTCTGTCAATTAATTACGTACCTATGAACCGAACCAAACGCTGCTGGTTTTGTTGCAAAACTTGTAGGGTTAGGTTAGAGCTAGCTGCTAGTTTCATTGAACTTTACAAGGGGCGGTGTGAAGGTTTTGCAATATCATTGGCTCCGAAAATTCCAACTTTTTCTAATATTAGTTGTAGCACATGCTGAGAACGAGTCTTTCTTGGCAAGAAGAAAGGAAAAGGGGAGTGGGTGTTAATGGCTTTGATCTTTTTAAGTCTTGAATTCTTTCCCTTATTAATTCATAAATATTCATAAATGGTTTTCCCTCTCCCCTTTCTTAATGCCATCTCGATCACTATTGTTGTCCTATGAAAATAATTGCATGTAGAAACTCCAAAAATAACAAGGAAGTGTTAGAGTATATATATAATATATAATATAATATATATATATATATATTATATAAATGAGAATTGATAATTAAAATTATGTTGGATAATAATAATAAAAAAAAAGAATAGTTGATATTGAAAAATTCGTTTTGACCTCGATGTTTAACCAATAAACCAGATATTGTCTCAACCGTATCACATAATTCAAATTAACAAAGTTATTGACTTTAAAGCCAAATAAAGGAACACCCAGATTTTGGCAACAAAATGAAAATTTTTGAAGAACTATTCAAAAGAAAACCACTTGTGTTACAACTAGTTTATTATAAAACCTTACCTTTAATCAACTTATAACTTCGGCAAACGACCTATCCACCTCTCATTCCAATTTCTACAAAACGCCTGACCTTCTTCTAGATGAATCTTCTTTACAAACAAAATTTGTCTGTTGGAACCCATAATTCTAATGGCGGAAGGTTTTGATGTGGTTTGAACAATGATAAACAATGAGAGGAATTGAATTTGTTTAGGCTCAAGGGTTCTAAGAATAATGAAAAATAGCTTTGTGGTCTTTTGAAAGTCGTAGGTCATTAGGCTTATATAAGAGGGGAGAAAACTGAGATTTTAAAGTTAAGTCAGCTAAAAATTAATTCTATCAATAGCCGGTTGGCTCAATCTAAATTTAAGTTGGATCAATCCAACTATAGAGTTTCAACTTTCGATCGAATAAACTTCAAACAAGATTGCAATCAAGGCACTCGGCTTTTTGCATGGCACACTTTGATTGAACAAGCTTCAATCGAACTTGCGATTGAGGCATTTTGGAAGTTGAATTAAATTGTTGCATGTCTTTGATTGAACTAGGTGCAATTGATTTTGTTATCGAAGTTTCAAAATCTCCAATTCTAATTGTTCTTGAACCCTATTTTGTATTGACTCCACCCTAAACCAAATATAAATTATTACACCCAAATCATCTATTTTGACATTAAATTTACCAACACTAAAACTTAAAATATATATAATACTATTAAGTCAAAACTTATAAGTTTAAGCATTTGGGGTTAAGGTGGTGTCTTAATATATTATATGAAGACCTTAGTTGTAAGTTTATTTAGATATTTATCTTTTCAAAAAAGTATCCAAAAATAATGATTATACATGGTAATGTAAATAATACTGATCTCTTTCATAGCTCAAGGAAGATAGTGCGTGCATACACGTGTACCAAATCAGTCCCTGTAGACCTAACTTTTTTTCATTAACGTTCCTATCTCACTGGAAAACAAAAATAAGTCACAAAATAGATTCCATTTACCTTAAAGACACACACATGAAATAGGATCCGGATAATATTTATTCCATGATGGTGATTTAAAGTTGATGCATCTAATAGTGTATATGAAGTTAATATTAATATATATTTTTAAAAAATTATATAATGTAAAATTATTTTCACAGATTAATATATAAATTTTAAATTATAACCATAAAATGGGAAGAATCATTGTCTCACTTTATAAGTTCAATTGGGATGTCATTTTAATGGTAATGTGTGACTACTCGTAAAGAAACGAAATCACAACTTGCAACAATAATTACACTTGGCAAGTCTCATTCCCTTTTTCATTTTTAGGCCATCTAAATTAACCAAACATAGAGTGGGGTTGAAGTGGTCCTTCCCCATTTTCCTAGCTAATGCTCTGAGATAGCGCCACAACGTTTTTTTTACTACCCAGCAGGGCAAGAAACTTTGCTGGTGTGACCGTCGAATGTTCAAATTCTGTTTATTTAATTTAATTTTGAATATGAGTCAAGCTCATTCTTATTATTAAGCTAGATAATTTAAAATAATTTATTCAAGCTAGGTTCATTTATTTTTTTGGCGAATTCGAACTTGTTCACAAGCTGCTTACTTAACTTATTCATTCATTATTTAAAGTAAATATCATGATTTTTTTTTCATAAATCCATACTAATTATTAATTAATTATTGTAATCCAATCTAGAGTTTATATGTATGTTTTATTGTGTGTGTATATATATATATATAAATTTATTATGCACACACACACATATATTTATACATGCATACAAGCGCACACATATCTATATCAACATTCACAATAACAATAATTAAAGCTATATCTATTATATTAAAAAGAGAATTTATCTTTACTTAAGATAAAACTATAAAAAACTACTACAAATAAAGTTATATGAATTTATACGAGATTATACGAGTGAAGCCGAGTTTATACGAGGATAGTTCATTTAATAATTGAGCCTAATTTTGTATTCACGATCGGCTCATTTATTAAATGAACCAAATTTGAGTCGAGTTTATACCAATAAGTATCGAGCAGGTTGTCGAACGAACTTGTTCATTTACAGCCCAAACTGTAAGGAGTAATGTTAAAAGTTCATTTTGTGTCTCTCTAGAAATAATGTGGCTTTAATTTAAAATCACTATTGACATTGTAATTTATCAGTATTAAATTTTGATCAAGTGGTAATTTTAAAAGTCATCTCATTTTTAGAGGAATACAAGAATAACTTCTAAAATTACTCAACTGCAAGTGCTATTTCACCCCAATCTTATCACTATCAATTTGTAACCGGATAAAATTGTTTTTTTATTTGTGGGCTCAGTTAGCTGATTTTTTTGTTTCGCACATTTTTTGTCTATCTCAATAAAACATATGTACAAATCTACTATTAAATTTATTCACGTGTGTATCACACGTATTGTAAATTTAAAAAGATAAACAAAAGATACGTAAGAAAACGACACCAAACATAAATTTGTTAACAAGGCAATCAAAAACTCTTGGTTGCTGTGAGGATCTCTCTGGTCCTCGCTCTTGTATTTAGTATAGAGGTCGAAAAGTACAGGGGCCAGAAAAAGGGGTGGTTGTCTTAGTCGGTTAGTGCCGTGAAGCCCAGTTTTAAAAATTGACTAGAGTACCCCAGTTGTGACTTGTGAGCGTGAGTGCGCGTGTAGATTTCAACTTTTTTTTCTTCTTTTACTTTTGAGGTTTCTATAAGACCTCTGTTTCAGCCCAATAACTCACAAAGTTGCTATCTCTGTTTTTCCTCTGTTTCATTCTCTCTGCTCTGTTTTTCCTCAAACGTCTCAAAAACGTTGTGCTATAAAAATATAACCCTTAGAAAATGACCAAACAGAATGTGGAGGTTTCAGATTGCACATCGGGTATTGGCATGGTTAGACTGACGCCGGCGACGAAGTCGCCTCTGTTCTCACCAGCGGTGCCGGAACCACCGGCTGCACTTGGTGGGCATATTGCCATATCCCAAAAGAAGCTCTTGAAGAGGCTTGAAACTGGAGGCGGCGGCCGCGGCGTCAACGTCCGTGCCTGGGTCGATTCAATTAGAGCTTCCTCGCCTACCCGAATCAAACCTACCGCTTCTCTGCCTGAAACAGAGGAGCAAAGCTCTTGGACTGTAAGTCTCATTCTCTATATATATCCTCAGTTGATTGTAACATTGCTATATAATAATATAAGGTATTTTGTTTCTTAATTCTTTCTGCAACAGCTCCGCCATCCATCAGCGTTACAAAAGTTCGAGCAGATTGTATCGGCTTTCAAGGGGAAGCAGGTTGTGATGTTTCTGGATTACGATGGTACCCTCTCTCCGATTGTCGAAGACCCAGATCGAGCATTCATGTCGAGAGAGGTTTGTTGTTTTCCTTACTAATTAAATTCATTTCCAAATTCGGTAAACTTAATGCCAGTCACATTTTCTTTAAAGCAGATGAGAGAAGCTTTAAGAGATGTTGCAGGGTTTCTCCCCACTGCCATAGTGAGTGGAAGGTGCAGGACTAAGGTGCATTTTCTGCGGCTAGAAAATTGCAAAAGTTTCCTCGTACTGTAATTTTTATCTGTAATAATTGATGACTATTTTTGTAATCAAATTTGTAGGTTTACAACTTTGTAAGATTATCAGAACTTTACTATGCGGGTAGCCACGGAATGGACATCAAGGGACCATCCAAACGCCGAAAATGCGACAAAGTGAGTTTTAGTGAAGAAAAAAAAAAAAAAAACCTTTGTTTCTTGTTCTTTAATTTCGCTGTGTGTTTTAAAATTTAATTTTCTGTTACTATTCGGCTGATAATTCAGGGAAATCAAGCAGTCTTCTTCCAAGCTGCTACTGAGTTTCTACCCATGATTGATGAGGTTTGTTTCCTTTTACTCTAAGTAAAACCAACCAAATATTAATGGGGCTTTAATTGTACGGGTTCAAAATTTGCCTAGTAGGGTGGATACACGAAATGGTTCTGGGTTTTTGTCATTTTAAAAAAAATAAATACAGATATATGTATGGAAGACTAATTGTGAAGTTTTTTTTTGTTTTGTTTTTTCAGGTGTACAAAGCCCTGTTAAAGAAAACAAATTCCATTCCAGGAGCTAAGGTGGAAAATAACAAGTTTTGCCTATCCGTACACTTCCGCTGTGTTGATGAAAAGGTAAACGAAAGCCGGCCCTTCCTTCATTTGTTTTTCCTCAAATACATAATAGAAGACTAATAAAACTTTATATTTCTTTCTTTTTGTGTTTTTATTTATTTATTTCATTTTATTTTTATCAGAGATGGGCTGCATTAGCAGGTCAAGTTAGGTTGGTGCTCAGGGGGTATCCAAAACTGAAACTGACTCAAGGGAGAAAGGTAACCCCCTTGTTTTTTTTTAAAAAAAAAAAATATTAAAAAAAGGAAATCCTACAGAAAAAGTTGTTTGGATTTTTGTAATGGTCAAAGACAAGCTGACCGTATGTTGTTTAAAACAGGTGCTGGAGATCCGTCCAACGATCGAATGGGACAAGGGCAAAGCCCTTGAATTCTTGTTGGAGTCACTAGGTGAGCGTACGTTGAAGCAATTTTTTTCTCTGCGCAACAGGCTGGAAGATCCCTGAAAGTACCAAAAAATTGGACTTATTTTATCAGATTCTAATTGTTGTTTTCTATTTATGACGTCTCTGTTTAGGATATGCCAATTCTGATGACGTTTTGCCGGTTTATATTGGAGATGATCGAACCGATGAGGATGCATTCAAGGTAAATATATATATATTTATATATATAAAAATCTCATGATCTTCTTTACAACATATTTCTCCTTGTAAGTTAATTGTCATGTTAACCCATTTGTTTATACACGATAATTAGGTTTTGCATGACAGAGGACAAGGGTTTGGGATCCTTGTTTCCAGAGTTGCAAAGGAAACATGTGCAACTTATTCCTTGCAAGAACCATCTGAGGCAAGATTATTAATTATTATTAATCCAAAAAATGCAGAACTGTGTGTTTGATGTATTAATTTAATATTGTTGACAATTATTTAATTTGTATTTTTGCATGTAATTAGCTTTAATAATATTTCGTTATCCTTTGCAGGTTAAGGAGTTTTTGCTGCGTTTGGTGGAATGGTGTAGGGGGCGCCACTGAATATTGTCACAGCAAGGATAATAGGTGGTGTAAACATGTTCAGCTTAATAATGATCCCATAAGTTTTTAGGTGGGTTCACATTTTGCTGTATGTTTGCACCCTTTTTAACTTTTTAGATAGAATAAGAAATGTATTTTCTTGCTTAGAGATATCATTGTAGTTTATCAAAATAGGAAAAAAGAATTCCTTGGAATGTTGGAAATTGTTCAGAGATCTCTCTCTCAAACTCGCAAAATATGCATTGTCGTAGAGCTTGTTAGAAATTATACTAGAAAATATAACTTTTATATTTAGAAAGAATTTTTGAAAAAAAGCTTTACTTTCAATTTTTTTTTTCTTCTAAAAGTGCGTTTTGGCCTCTGCATAATTTTTTAATGTACTAAAAGTATTTTTTAAACTATATAATGTCATATCAAACAAGGTCTTTTGAAATTGCTTTTTGATAAGATCAAGCACAAATATCATATATTAACACATTAAGAAACAACTACAGCCAGTATAGACTCATCTTCTCATTGATAGCCACCAAAACAACATTTTGACAACTAGATCCCAGTAATACACAAGAATTGTTTTTCTTTTCTTTTCTTTTTTCTGTTTTGCTTGTATAATTCAGTAGGAATTTGTTAATAACTTGTTATCTCTTTTAACTTTTGGAGTTTTCATATATTTGCACTTGAAATCATGAATTGGAAACATTTACAGTAATTTTATCACCAATTAATGCATAGTTTAAAAGCTACAACTAGCCGATTAATTTGCTTTGTTAATCTTGGAAGAAGATACACATGCGCATTCTCACATGCACGCGTACACTCGGAGGAGACCCATGTCATTCCCCAAAACGATGCATGGAGGGCAACAACGAATTAAGTTACAGTTTTCGGTTACTTGTAATTAGGAGCGACAATTCATATTCACGTGTTAGATTTAGATCGTATCAAAGCATGAGTATAATGCTATATATAGAGGTTAGCTTTAATTTGATCCAGTTAATTAAACGGGTCAAAACCTTAAATCTCAACCCTCTAATTTTGTATTGGGTTCGTCTCGAGTTTGAAGATCATATAAAAAATTGTCTGTCATTATGTCGTGTGTCGAATTCAAATTGTGTTGAAGTAAGACTAGTATATAGATCAAATGGTTTAAACTTCTCAATTTTAATAATTCAATTTCATGTTGCATTTGTATTGAATTCGCAAGTCGTGTAAAAAATTATCAACTCTACTTGTAATTAAATTAATTACTAGTATTATTTTTTGGAAACCTGATCACCCAGAGTCTGTAACGGGAGCTGCCTTCACATAATCACATACATATAAATAAGCATTACTGGGGTACCCCAAAAAAAATCCAAAAGGTTAATGCGCATTCCTGAGGACCACATAGTTTTCTGCATTCCTTAATTTGTTTATTTGATTTACAGCTAGTAAATGGTGAATACATGGGATAGACAGCATAGACTGTTAAGCAGTCAAAGAAACAAGGAAGATTGTGAATTCTTGGACCCAGTGTTTCACCACCTTGTGCTGTCCGCAGTCGTCGCGCGCAGTGTGTGTTAAAATCTCAATAATGGAAAGCATCTCTAACAGTTACAGTTGTAAAGAGAGATATAAGACACAATCGGTCTCTTAGGATATTAAAATACGTATATTCTCTCGTATTAATTAAGGTTTTGAATTATTAGAAAGGACTGTTCTTTCAATACAATATATATATAATGCAACAGTTCTTCACCAAATCTCATGGCTGCTGGTGACTGCATTATTAGTCTCTTATTTAATTCACTTGTTTCTGGATGAAGAGCTTTAATTACTATAATTGGCAACATTGCTTGACGTGTGTACTCCTACTGCATTAATTCATGTACGCATCTTTTCCAGTACTTCTGACAACTATATATGCATTTATATACGTTACCTAATTAATTAATTGCCAATGGAATTAAGTACACTGATGATATCCAAGCAACTTGTGGTATGAACATCAGTACGTACTATATTACAATTTTTTGTTTTTTCATTTTTCTTTACCTTTTTATTTTCATTCAACCAATACACTATATATTAGACTCGCGAGGAATTTGTTTGGTCATGGAGTGGTGTGTATATATATATATATATATATATGTTGATCATATTCTAATTCTAGAGGAAATTAATATCAATAACTTATGATCATATATATTTGATTGTTTGGTATTTTTTTTTTTTAATTTTTTTTTATGTGACTATTGTTCTGGCCTTCAGGTAGAATAATATTTTTGTAATCTGACTTTTATGATCAAGGAGTAGTAATTCGGTGTGGGAGACTAGCTCTCACGGCTGGATTAATAATTTTGATTTGAATTAGACTACTTATGTCTTAGTATTCGTCTATTTGGTACAAATCTAATATTTAATCAGTATTGTATATGGCTGAGCGGAATGTGAGCTCATAAATAGAGTCTTGTCTTTGTTTATGACTGGATAAATTCATAACGTTGTGTTATAGTTATCTAAATTTATTATGAGCTTTGACTCACGATTTGTTTATCAATGAAAAATAGAATATTCACATTAAAAAAAAAAAATTAATAATAATAACTTATGAAACATAGATTTCATGAGTGATGACCAAACATCTTATCCAGATTTCCACCATATATAAGCACGCTTTATAGCATAGAAAGCATATAGATTCCAACTCAAATAATTGTTGAAAAGAAAATGTTAAAACTGATTGATGTGGATCGCGATATGATGATCTGTTCAATACACTATACGTTCTTATTATATAGACCTTACTCTTTAAACTCATAGCCCCATCCGCATGCATTTTCGCTGCCTTTAACTCTTTTAACCCTATATTAATTGGTCCCTCTCTCTCTCTCCCCCGCAGGCTAATTAATTGCAGCCCACATGGCCGTGTCCCTGTTCTTGTCCGAGACTTGGATGAAGATACATTAATTTTTATATGTGTGTGTGTGTGTGGAGGAGCAATAAGATGGGGATAAGTGTTAAAAGAGTAAGGTCTATATACTAAGAACAGTGTATATATATATATATACCAAGTCAAATCCCATTACACTCAATTCAAAATCTTAATCTTAATTATGTCGTAAATTTAACACCATTATATATAGAACCAAAACCTGATACATGGATCTAAAGCATACATATGAGCATCTTCATTCTATAAGACATCTTTCAGCCTCCCTATAAAACAAACCTACCACACTAAAACGCATTAAAACACAACCACACTACTGCCTGTGGGTGTACCATTATGATTCATGAACGTAGGATTGCTAAACTTATATACTTCTTTACTTGTGTATTTTTTTTTTCAATACGAGATTGTTAGAATTTGATCAGTCATCCATTTTCAAAATTTTGAAAGCTGAAGCAAAGAGTCTATGCTTCTAAACCAGCAAGAAAATAAACTGATTAGGAGGTGGATGATTGAATTATCCCTTGGATCTGTAAGATCCATGAGTTAATTTAAGATACTAGCTAGCTAGCCCCAAAATGAGTGAGAACAAGGCCATTGCTATTCAACAAAGAGAGAGAGAGAGAGAGAAATACAAATATCGGGTAGAATTCACTCTTGAAAATCGGCTTGCAAAGGAAAGGTGTTCAAGTGTGTTGAATAGGGCCTTTGACTATCTCATCTGAAAATCAATTGGTGTCCAGTAAGAGAAACTAAAGTTTGTTTGACATTCGAAATCGCACCTCGTAAGGCATATTCTAAGAGTCATCCACGTGAGCAGAACACCCCAACAAAGATTGTGAGTCATGTAGGACGCTTAGAATCATAATAACTACAACACTCTGCAACCGACGTTCACAGCGACCCACTCTATTGAAACTGACTGAATGATAGTCTTTTTTATCTTTTGGCGGCTCTATTCATCTATCAATATTCAATAACTTAAACATCATGTTTATATGTAGTACTAAAACATTTTATAGGTCACCCCCTCCGTAACTCAACCATAAAGCCACAATTCATTCGATCTCATACTCGACGTAGTGGCTGACTCTGATATAAAATGATACAAACCTTTAGTAGAAGTCATTATTGAAAACTGGCTTACAAATGGAGAGTGCCTAAGAACTTATATACACATAGTTAGGATTGCACTTAAGCTATGTGGAACACTTGAAAATATCATAACACAGAGAGAGAGAGAGAAAGAGAGAGAGAGAGAAAGAGCATTGCTCGCAAACAGATACAAGAGCTACACTATTGGACACCTAGATTTCAGAGAGCCCACTTGAAACAATTTAAAAAATCAAGTTGCTTTTTAATGGAAGCAATTTCAAGATTAATGAGTTATTTTCAGAGGGTTAGGTGGTGAAAGGGAAACCCACTACTGGTGAAGAGGAATCCATGGTTGTGTAGGAGTTGGAATCCACTTAAAGTGCTTGAACATGAAGAAGACAAGGGATTTTTAATGGGAACACCCAACATGCTTCCAAGCCTAGGAAAACCCCTCCCTCTTTCAGACGTGTAAAGAAATGTTCCACTAGATTCAACCATCAGTACTGCAGCCTCAAAACAGATAAACTAAATCCTGGGAGCTCCAATTATTGGTTCAAAAGGGCCACTTTCTTAAGACCCTAATCTATTTCTCACCCTGATGATCATCACTTCTCAGATTTCGCTGAAATCATTATTCACAATTTACAAGCCTGAAAATAATCCGATTATATATCCTACAAAGTGGCCTGGCCCCTCTTGACGTGATTCACATATATTCATTCACCTGGTGAATCTCTTTTGCTCCCCCTGAGAATTATCAAAAAGAAAAATATAAAACAGTGACACTTAAAAATCTTTATAAAATTATAAACCCCATATCTAGCTTCCCTGCGCGGGTTACAAACCCTACCTAACAAGGATTTGAGTCATTTGACTGCAGTATCAATAAAAATGTTGCAAAAAATAGTCGTAATTAATAAGTATTATATAGTAGATCACGGACGTCGAAGTAGTGAAATTTTGCTGAATCCATAAGTTTAAATTGTTGGAGATCAAGGGCCGATATCAATATAGTTGGAGTGTGCATGATATGGATATGGATATCATTAAATAACATCAGATAATCGTAATATTGATCACCCAAAAAGACAACAAATATTTAATTCGATGCTGCCCATACCCATTAATTACAAATAATACTCTTAAATTATAGGTGTTTGATATTTTTCGATACTTCCAAATAATCCTCCTGCTTTAATTAGTAATGTACCAAGGGCATATTCTTGGCATGGAGGAACTTACTAATGGCCATTGATATACGTACGTGCTGTGCTGCTTGCCCTGGCAAACTGGTTACAGCTAGCGCAGAAAACCAAATAATACTACAGTTAATACTTAATACTCCAGGAACCGGTCCCCGCTTAGAGGGTCGAGTTTCCGGGGGTTACTGTAATCATCTGATTTTCGAAAGAATGAATATTAATTATTCCTAACTTTTTTAAATAAGAATTAAAGACAGAAGAAAAAAATAAAATGAAAAGAATAAAATTAAGAGTGACAGTAAGATGATTTAGAACTTCAATGTTAAATTAGTTTTGTAATAACTCGGCCCGGCCCGCTACGTACGGCAAGATTTGTTATCTTTAGAGCTTCAGAGGCGTAAAGGTACGTAATTGCATAATAGGAAATCCAGAGCATTTAAACTGCAATATATCATGACAAACAAAACATAGATGTTCGTCAATAGACTCAATACTAGCTAAGCATTTTTCCTCATAACCAGGAAAAAGGAGAAGACGAAAAAAACAAACGGGTGAGCGAAAATGCTCAATAAATAATACTCCTAACCAAATTAAAAACCAGTTGGGTCAAAAGCAAAATGGGGTGGACCACCCCACAGGATGTGGGGGTGGTTCAGCCGCCCCCTAAAATTCAAAAGTATCTGTTTGCTCTCTGTTTAGTTTTTTTTTTTTTGTAAGTAAGTTTAATTTATTTTTAATAATTATAATAAAGGGGCAATTTTGGTATGTTAAGAGTCAATAGTGGGGATATTTTGGGAAGAGTTTGGTCAAATTAGTCACAATCAAGGTACGTGACCATTTTTTTCATCTATTTTAATGTTTAACGTTGACAAATGGGCTTTTTTGTCACTATTTAGTAGTTTGATATATCATAGTGCCACACTTAATTAATCAGTAGTTCATGGGACACTGTTAAAAACAAGTACTAGTTCAGAGGACATAAGTATATTTTCTAAAATAAGAAAAAATAATCTCAAACCCTAAGATATATATTAAGCATGTGATCATAGAATAAAGATATGATGAAATAAATTTTTGTATCTCAAAAATCAAAAATTGTGTGTTGATGTATAGGGCCGGCTCAATAGGTTTTGAAGCATAAGGCAACAAATTTAAGTGAGGCGCTTTTTTTTTAATTGAAATATTAATCAAATTATATTTATTTTAATGTTTATATTATATTTATCTTATGTCAATTAGAGCACTTCTTCCATTTGTAAAATAGTTTAAAACTTTTTTTTTTTTAAGAACTTATTAGATATATAATGACTTTTATCACTTAATTCAAATACATGAAATAATAAGACTAAAAGAAAAAATAAAGAGAAAAATGGAAATAAATTATAAAGAGTGAATTTTTATTTTTTTTTTTATTTAAATTTGAAATGTAGATCTTTCATGAGCTTCAAGCTCATATAATTAGAAGCTTAAGTAAAAAGCGTTGATAACCATAGCCAAGCTATAAACCTACACAGTCATAGACAGAGATAAGCAATTATCTATGACCTAATCTTCCACATACTTATGTACAACTTTCGACAATAGAACAGATCTGCAACACGCAGACAAATTTGAAGACATAGGTAGCCCAAATCATATCCCCTTTATTATTCGGCTGTAAGAGATAATCTCTCACACCGAATTACACCTCCTCAAAACCAAAATGGCAAAGAGAACAAAACCTATCCTGCACCCAAAGGCTAGGGAAACAAAAACATGAAACAAAAGGAATCAGCTAAACAAATGGCACCAAAACATATCTGCCAATGATCGGAATCACCACAAAAGATCGATAAAGCCAGTGATAGGCAGAAGAAAAGGTCATGCGAGATGAAAGGCAAGCCACGAGGTGGCACGTGGGTGACATATGCCTGCAAGTAAGATCTACTTGCAGGTGCGTGTTGACCGAACAACAACGAGACTAGCGACAATGGAAAATGGAGGAGCCTAGGATCATAGTGGAGGGGCGCGTGAGGTGGTTGAGCTTTCTAAAGGTTCCAGATCTGATTTTGAGAAACCAAAACAAAAAAAACTTCAAAAAGCAGATCCTAGGCCATGGACGGTGAGAAGAAGTGGCAACCGGCCAACAAGTGGTGGAGAGAGCTTCGGTATAACTTGCTATAATGGGAAAACCAAAACCAAAAACCAAAATAAAAAACCAAAACTAGAATCAAACGAAAAGACGAGAAGGGGAGGGGGAAGTAGGAAGGGGGAAGGGGGGGGGGGAGGAGAGGGAGGAGATCTGTTCTCTCTCAAAAAATTAGAAAATTAAAGAAGTGTCATATTTAGATGTTCACATATAAAGAATGATTTGTAATGGAATATAATGCGGAAAAAAAAAAAACTTTGGTTGTTGAAGACTCATCGGATGTAATTCTATTTGTTATGCACAATCCAAACAATGAGAATTTATGTATTTTAAAAACTTTTCATATTCTTCTAAGCATTTAATTCAAATGAACAATGAAGAAAATACTATGTATGTTGGACTTTCCAGAATGTAAAAAGAAAAATGATAAAAATCATTCTCCATCCCATCCATGTAATAATGGGGCTTTTAAAAAGAGTAAACAAGTGGTGCTTTACAACAATTTATAAGTGTTGAGATTTTCATGAATGTGAATAATAAGGCTTTCAAATTTTAATTATTTTTACCATAATTTGGGCCTTAATTAGAAACTATTTATTAAATTTTTACCATATTAGAGTCAAATATTAATTGGGAACCTTAACTAGGGAATATTTATTAACCTTTTACCATTTTAGAGCTTTAAATTGTTTTTTTTTTTTGGGGGGGGAGAGGGGGGAAAGATCCCTTATTATACAAGAAAAATGATACATTTC
Source organism: Betula pendula (assembly GCA_900184695.1). Classification (NCBI taxonomy): domain Eukaryota; kingdom Viridiplantae; phylum Streptophyta; class Magnoliopsida; order Fagales; family Betulaceae; genus Betula; species Betula pendula. Next base: position 80,178 of record FXXK01001601.1, on the reverse strand, counting down.
ATTCTCTTGTCCTTCTCTCATCCTTCTATTTCTCAAAATCACCATTGAATTTGTGGTCCTCATATATAGTGTTAATTATTGAGTATTTATTAATTGTTTACCATATTAGAGCCTTCAATTTTTTTTTAAAAATATTATATAATTATTAATTAAGGGCCTTAGGTGACTGCCTAAGTTGCGTGTGATCAAGCTAAACTGGGATGCAACTCTTGAAAAGGTTAAAAAAAAAAAAATCGGAGTGGGCGTGATCGTGTGAGATGCGGGGGCCGGGGCTCCGTCCATGTGCTCCACTATATCTTTCATTACTGATCCAACCATTGCAGAGGCAATTGCGGCTTGGAAGGCAGTTGATCTCAGTTGTGCTCTTGGTCTACAACATGTTATTATGGAAGGAGATGCGATGGTTATTATGAAAGCTCCCTTACAGGATGGTCCTTCTTGGAGTCAGTATGGTCAATTGATAGACGATACGCAAACTAAGCTAAGTAGTCTTCCATTTGGGAAGGCTACGAACATTTGTAGGGAAGGCAATGCAATCGCTCATTAACTGGCCAATGCCGCCCTACAATAGTCTATAGATGAGGTTTGGTATAACACTTATCTTGATTTTATTCAAAGTCTTGTACTTATTGAGCAATAATTCTCTTTATGATTAAATGAAAGATTGGAGTTTCATTTAAAAAAAAAAAGTTGCCTAAGGCTTGAGCCGCCCATGTTGATGTGTGATTATTTGCTTTGTATTTTATGTGGTTTGTTAATCTGATTATTTGTGCTCCTATTATTTTAATTTGCCATTATTGCTGCACATCACCTATTCACCTCCCTAGGCGAGTGTGTGGGGGGTGTAATCACTATTTTTTCACAAGGGACCAAATTATGGCCATTGGCTAAGTTTTATATGTAGTTAGTGAGGGATTGAGTTTGTGTATATGTTTTATCTTTGATATATCCAACAGTGGGTTTGGTTTCTGCCACATGAAGATATATATACGGTGTTTGTTGTAAACAAGAAGCCGCCTAGTAGTGTGCATCCTACATCATCTGACTCTGGATTTTTAAATAAGAATTGTTAATCTGAATTATATAGTGGCGTTGAAGACTACGATATTAGCTTATTGGATGACATGCATTTTTTTGAGTGTCCTATGTCTAATGTGGTGTCATTAATATTGCATTGTGTTTTGTTTTAATTTTGTAAGAGATGTTTAAATTTTCAGGAGGTTCCTCACTTTGTATCTCAATTTGATTCCATGGATTGTTTGGAATTATCTAAACCATTGAAGGGATTAAGGGTTGGCCTGATACGTGAAACTACTCTTGATGATGGTGTTGATGGTGGAGTGATATCTGCAATACGTGGATGACTGCTTCGCATCTTGAGGAAAATATTATATATAATATATATATATTATATATATATGTGTGTGTTGTGTGTGTGTGTGTGTGTTTGTTTTGGTTGTTAGATTCCAATGTCCTAATTATATGTTTGAAGATTTTAAAAAAGTGTATCTTGAACCACATCTTTTCTAATGCTTCTTTTTGCACGCTTTTCTATGTAGTTTCGGACTTGATTAATGCAAGTAGGTTTTTTTTTAAAAAAAAAAAATTGAATATTTGTTGGTTGAATTCTTGTATGGTTTAGGAGTTTATTAGGTGACTACCTATGCCAAAATCAATGGCAAATTATATATAAATAAAATAAAATAAAATTATATATTTTTTAAAAATACAATATAAAGTTATTATTGATGACCTATGGCTGTCACTGATAACTCATTATCAACAAAGACATAAAGTATTATTGCTCATAATTAGGTATCAACAACATCTTTTATTGTCGTTGATAACGGCGTATTATCAGCGATGACTCATATATTGGTTTACGTTCTTACACTATGTGTGACGACCTCTAACATTATCGGAAGCAACACTATAATTGTCGTTGATAACTTTTTCTGATGGGAACGATCAATCATCGCTAAACTTTATTAGCGATAACTTTTAGACATGTAACAACGATTTTTGATCGTCAATGAAAGTGGAATTTCTTTTAGTGCGTAGAAGTGTTGAACCCAAAATCCGATTTTTGAGTAAGAATTGAATGCAATCCCAGGGCCAGCATCAAACTCACAAATTTCAGTTCAATAGAGCTGTTTTGATCTTCATATATATTGTTCCGAAAGATGGGCTTTACATAAAATAATGGGCTTCAACGAGATACCAACCAAGTAGCAGAAAATATTTTTTTGATTAAGATCTGGTTCAACTGATTATAGAAAAATTAGTGATTTTTCCTCAGAAACTATGTAACATTTAAACAAACAAAATTTATAATTTGTCTATTAATTAAGTTTCAATTTAAATGGTGGTAGTACACTTCAAAAAAAAAAAAAATTAAATGGTGGTAATGTAATTCCATAACTTAGTCGCGCTAACATCACTCAATTGTATGCTAATCAATCAAGTCGAGTTAATCTCAATAATATATCTAATTATCCACAAAATAATAGTTATCATTAAAAGAAAACAGAGATGGATCGATGATAGAGAGAATGAACGCTAGCCCTATTGCTTCGAATTTCATTTTCCTATTTTAAGTTGGAGTTCTACTCTTGTGTATGAAAAAAGTATAAACGGAAGGGTAATTACGTATTTACGTACGTAGAAAGAAGGGACGTCTAAAATAAAACTTCTCGATCTCCATTACTAGGTTAAGTTTGCATTGTACGAACTTGAGATTGGCAGCGAGGAATTCATAACCAAATTAAGAATGGAAAAAAGTTAAGAATAATCTACTTAATTAATTACCTTTCAGGAGAGCCTTCGGATAATCTCTGTCGACTTCTAAAATCTCGTTGGTTGAGAGGATTTTCCTACATTTGTATCTCCAGCTACTTCATATATTGTTAGCCATGAACAATTTCAAGTACTAGATCCCTTCATTTAAAACGTACATCGACAAAAATGTTTATGTTGAGTAAAAAAAAAAAACAAAGAAAAAGAAATGATCAATATATGCCTCGAATCGAACCAGTTTTAGTAGTACTCATACTCCTACTTGAGAGATCGAATTTCAGGATGGATGGATGAATGGACAGAGAAATTATAATAAGGTGATCACCAATTATTTTCTCACATCACCATGGCTATCAATGAGAAAACAAAAAGGGCATGCATGCATGCAAAGGAAACAAACGACGACGTATCAATCATGAATAAAAGAAATTCTTCGAATTATCAGTCAGCGTTGCGTGTCACATTTCTGCGTCAGAACACGAGTACCCTTACCCAACGTATCCACCGTCAAATCGCAAGCAACAACCAATTTGAAGCTCCCGCTTTTCAATAACCCAATTCTCACTCGCGCCACGACATCCATCTTTAGAGAGAAATCAACTTTCGCTTTCGGCTTTTGACTTTTCATAACATCGTTAGAGCCACGAAAAACAATACCAAATACCGTCGAATTATCACGGCCTTGGTAGAAACTTGGGTAGTTTCCTCTGCCGATTTCTCGTTGCCTGAAAGAGAGAAAAGCAACGCCACCTTGGTACAAAACGCCGACATTCTTATTCGGATTTCTGGCTCTTAACGTGACGTCATACTCCGGAGAACGCGAATTAGCCTTGAAAACGACACGTTCAACGTAAAATACAGGATTCTTTGGCCTGAGCAGTACGGCCGAGAAAAAGCCAGCTATTAAGCCGACAACAAGGACTAGAATAAGGAGAGCCAAGACAGAGGAACACAAGCAGCAAGAACCGCACCGGCACGGCCTTTTGTTGTTGTTGTTGTGGGTCGGGTTGCGGTGGCGCTCGGCTATGAGGGCGTTCTCGGGCGGCGGGACGCGGTAGATTTGGTTTTTAGGGACCTGGACGACGTAGGTGCCGGAGCGGAAAGGGGCGGAAGGTTGGGCGGCTGATTGGGGTTGTTCCGATGAAGGTGGGTCGATGTCATGATCGTGAGATAGTAGTGTGGCGCCCCGCTCCGCCATGGGAAGATGGGGAGCGGCGGTGAGGAATAAAGGGAGGGGTTGTAGGCGTATTGATGTTGCAATTAATGGAGGATGGAGAAGCGATCGCCTGCATGCATGGGGAGAGGAAGGGTGAGAGGGAGAGAGAGAGAGAGGGTGGGTTTGGACCTCAAAGACTCTCCAATATTAGAGGAGGTTTACAGGGTCAAATGGATTGGCCAATCGAGCGGTTCTTAGAGAATCATCATTTTACGCGACAAATAGAATTGTTTCCTTCCGACCCAACCAAATATATATATATAGTTGTCACTCTGGATTTCTGCTTCACTACGTACTTCTTCCTTCACTACTTTTTTTACTTCTGTTTGGGTTTTTTTTTTTAAAAAAAAATTTTATGTTATAATTTATATTGTAGATGTTCAGAAAATAATATAATGTGGCAGGCAGGCACATTGTTTTAGAATTGTTTTAAGTTCATTGCTATTTGTTTTGGCTCATGATGATCATTTTGTTCTGGATATATAGGAGGAGAAGAAAATTATGGTCATTATGTAAGACATATTTGTATAGACATAATACATTATTTTCATATTAATTAGTTTTTTAACGAACCAATTATATTGCTTCATTTTACGAAAATTTCAAGAATTTAATTAATGAGAGAGTATATGGCTTGGGTTTAAGGGAGGGGGAAAAGGATCCTCCTGGTACAAGGGAGGGAGGGTAACCTCATTAATATTATCCTAGCCTTTATGTTTTTCCAGGATATCTACTCCAATTTAACCAGAAAAAGGAAAGTAATAGTTTTATCGAATGGTCCTAGGTGATTACGTGACAAGGAGCGGGACGATTAGGTGTGCTGCACCTCATAATGGTCCGTGTGATACCTCTCAAGGTACAACATACCTCAGGCCGAAAGTCTTGGGCTTCCTATCGGTCTCTTAGGCATTAGCATCAAATATTTAATCATTTAAAAAAAAAATTAAATAATAAAATTACTTTTTGTTTTCTTATAAAAAAATACCACACGTATAACATTAGATTACCGAAGAAGATAAAAGTGGTGTAACCTTCTTTAGTTGAGTTTTTGTCTTCTTTTTTCTTTTTTCTTTTTTTCTCTTCTTTACTGACAACAAAAAAAAAAAAACCATTGTAAGTTCAAAACATTGGTTTTTGGCCAATGGGTTTGGACCTAATAATTTAAGAGTACTAAGAGAATGGATCTTCATACGTATCAATTAGTAACAGCCCCACTAAGAATTCAACAGTGGTCTTGACGGATGAGGCCTGAGACAGTTAGCGGACCTTTCACAACAGATATATGAAATTCCAACATGGCCCATCAGCTAGCCCTGGCAGAAAAGCAGTTAGGCCCATCAATTTCATTTTGGTTGTTATTTTCGAGTGCACCAAATACATACATGTAACATGTAGGCTTTGAAGACGCTAGCGGCCCAGCGGCCGGGAATATAAGATCGAGCATCCTCGGCTGAGTACACAAAGCAAGAACATTTGACATTTTCCTTCCTAAAAACAACAAAAAACTCCGTCAGGACATTTTTCTTCTTTGATAGGTCTCGGCTGAGAAACAGAGAAAACCGATTAATAAATTAGAAAACCACCTGACTGCAAGTGATTCCTTCTATTTTGTTTTGTTTTTCATGTCCAGCTATCTGTTCTTCTTGCCATATTCTATCAAGTGACTCTCTAGAAATGGAAAGCTTCGATCGAGTCCCGGACACAATAATCCTTCTCATCTTCAATTGCGTCTCCGACGTGAAGGCCCTGACTCGCTGTCAGGCCGTCTCCAAGCGATTCAACTCTCTCGTCCCTCACACCGAGTCGCTCCTGCTGAAAGTCGACTGTGTCAACTCGCCCGAGTCCAGCAATGCTTCGAGAGATGGAACGGTCGGAGGTTGATGTGGACGGCAAGCGCGCTGATAGCAGCTTCAAAAAGGCACTATTGGGTGAGGGATGTGGTGAAGAAGCAGAGGCAGCTGCAGAACCTGGTGCTGAGAGATAAGGAAGGAGACGGTATTTTGGTGATGGACAATGAGGGCCTCAGGGAGTTCAGGAAAGCCCCGACGGATCCGCATATTAAAACTGGCATTAGCATCATTCGCAACCGTTTAGAAGCTTGTCAAACGGTGTGCGTGAGGGATATGGGTGGTTGGACCAGGCTACCGAGCGTGACGCTCAGAACCAGGATGAGCCTGAAGCTGGACCTGAAGAGGGGGGGGGGCATGGATGGCCGGTGCGACACTTTTGATCGCAAAGCCCATAAATTCAAGTTCGAACGACGATGGAGCCCGGCAGCCACCGATTGAGGCTGACGCGGAGGAGGACGAGAAGCATGTTGAGTTGGCTTTAGAGGCTTTTGGGGGAGGGGTGTATGCAGAGGCTGTTCGAGATCTGGCTAGGTGTAGACATGGTTGTTGTCATCTAAATATACCTTTTTAACTGCTTATAAAAAAAATATATATACCTTTTTAACTTTTCTGTTTTCTAACATATTTAACCTTTTTCTTTTTTCAAAATCGAGGCAATTTCATTTTTTATGTCTAAAATATTTACATGTAAACCATGCATGTAATCTCTCATCCATTTAGTAGTCAATAGAAAGGATAAATGCATTGAATCATCAGGAATTGAGCGCTACTCTATGACACACTAAATAATAATAAAAAAAATGATGTTATATTCTATACTTTTATTTATTTGTTTTTTTATTGGGTTGATGTTGATATATTAGTGTTCATTAGTCTTTAATTTTTTTTAAAAAAAAATTATTTAATGAAGGCCGATGGACACAGCAACATTAACCCAATGAAATTTGATGAAATTAGGGTGTAGTATTTAACATTACTAAACCGAAAAAAAAAAAGGTGAATGCTTCTTTGCTAAGGTGTGTGCAAAAACAAAGTGTCCTGCGAGGCTTAATTTTGACAACATTGAAATGTGAGAAAACGGTTCTATAATGGTGTGGAAAATTTTGCAACAAGGTGTGAGTGAAAATTGTTAAATCACCATATTTTTTAAAAACGTAAGTTTTATGAAATGATTGGTTTAATAATTTAATTAATATTTTAATACTTTCTGTCACATGTAAACTCAAACTTTCTCTTAATAAATAATGCCTAACATGTGAAATATATATCTAAAAATATAACTGAATTGACAAAGATAAGTTTCAAACTCAAGATATTTGATATATATCATATAAGATCAACAAATTTAGGTCCCGTTTGTTTACTGAATAAACTCCTAGAATGGAATGACTATTCAGTCTATTCATATAAAATAGTTATTCTTTTATTTGGTAAGGACTTATTCTAACGAATAGTTATTCTATTGGAATACTTATTTCTTTACGAAGAAGAATAACCATTCTTCTAAAAAATAAGAGGAATAGCTATTCCTCTAAAAAAAATTGAGAAGAATAGCTATTCTGTGAGGAATTGACAACATTTGCCCTAAAATAAAATAAAAAAGTCATTAATTATTTATTTTCTTCCTAACTTAAAAAAAAAAAAAAAAAAAAACGTTGCAGTGGTTGGCCACCCCTGTAGTTTCATAAAAAAATTGTAATTTTTAGATAATTTCAATTTTAGAAAAATAAGAAATAAAGTATAATTTTTTTTTTAATAATTTTGATTCAATTCCCATTAGAGCATATATGTTATCACCAAATCAAAGAATAAGAATAACTATTTCATTCCACTTTCCTTTATTCTCAAGAATAAATATTCATTTTCTTGATAGAATAATTATTCTGCATAGCAAACGAGGACGTAATAGAGTTTTGTGGAATTGCCTACTGTATTCGCAGGGGTGCTCTCTATTCATAGATAAATACAGTTCCATTTACAATCAAACTAGTCTATCACGATTTTCAGGGATGATTTGAAATAAAAATGTACACAATGACATCTTATCCTTTAGTTCATTTTGTTCATGTTACTGGTCCTCTGTCATCCTCCTTATGAGTTTGATGCTTATAAGCTTGCTGACATGGATCAGTATATGGTGATCCAATACACCCCCTGAATCTCGACGTGCTGTTGAAAACGTTGAGATTGGAACATAACCAACGAAACCGAGTGGATACTAGAGATTTGGTGAGAACATCAGCCCACTTATTCTTGCTGGACAAGAATTGAACATTTAAATCTTTGGCTAATATTAAAATATATGATTCGAAGAAATTCACGTAGCACTAATATTATCACAAAAAATAGTGGGGGCAACAGATAGAACAACACCAAGCTCACACAACAATGATTGTAGCCAACAAATTTCTGCAATAGTATTTGCCAAAGCTTTGTATTCTTATTCTGTGCTTGACCTGGGAACTGTGGGCCGCTTCTTAGAACTCCAATATAGAAGATTTCGATCGAGGGAGATGCATGCAATAACTAGATGTAGACTTTCAATCACCAGGGCAACCTGCTCAGTTAGCATCCAAGTAAGCAAACAATTGAGAAGAGGAGCACCGACGAATGAGCATTCCATGCGAGATAGTGTTTGAAATAGCAAAGAATATGCTTTATTGCAGACTAGTGAACATCTCTAGGGGCTTGCATTAACTGAGCAACCTTGTTAACACCACCCCATAGAAGATAATTATCACAAGATAGTTTAATGGTAATTTGGTGATTAAGATTTGTAAGAGGTGTGGTAAGGGCAGTAGAGGTAATGGAAGAAGATTAAGCATATATATGATGATGTTGGAGCCATTGAAATGTGTGGTGAATGTTGTAGACAAGATTTGAACTAACAACCTTTGTTTAGATGTCATATTAAATCATCATTTATCTTAAAATTAATGAAAATTATTGACTACTAATTAAGAACAATGAACCAAAAAAAAGCTCTCTCTCTCTTTACTGTGGGTATCACTCTAGTAGCATGTGATAAGTGAAAGCACGTAGAATAATCCAGTTAAATCAAATTTTGGAGCAAGAAAGGTACTGAATTTTTATTTCATTGTGCAATATATTTCCAACATATTTAACACCAACATCTAACCAGATGAGCTAAATTACAACGAAATAGTAATTTGAAGCACTACAGGAAATTTGGTCATTACTACCAAATTATCCTTAATAACTGAAACGTCTTTATTGATGCTCCAAAAAAAAAATTGATATTCGCGACAACCATGTTCTCGTTGCTTCTTATTTGAGTTGAATACGGACTTTCAAGTAGTTTGCCGCTAATAATCCAACGGAAATTTTTTTCATGCAAATCGTAATTTATCAGCGAAAACATAAAAATGTTGTTTCTAATTTTTTTTTTAAAAAATAAAATGAATTCACATTACATACAATGATGTATAAAATCCATATTAGCAACCGCATGTCATCGCCGCTAATATGATTATATCAATATGATGACACCTTTGTTAATGGATAAAACCAATATGAGTATATACAAATCATATTAGCAACGACATTTTGTTGTCACAAATGAGATTATATCAGCATCGTCGCTTATATATAATGCATACAATCAATATGAATATTTACAACTCGTTTAATGGAATAGGGCAAACCCGATTTGGAGAAAAATATGTGTGCCTACAGTATCCTTTTTTTATTTTTAGTTTATGTTGACATTATTTTGTAATGTATCGAAGTCAAAGGCTAAGCTTGAAGAATTTGGCCAAAATCGTCGGTTCTTGCTTATTTTTTCTGGATTCTCTCCAATTGGTCTGATTAGAAGGCCTTCCCACTCCCCTAAGAGAAGTAATTGAAAACATCAAACTAACAATTAAAAATTAGGAGAAAATCTTGGTGTTTAATATCATTTCGACCTGCAATAATTAAAAAAAGAAAAAGAAAAAGGGAAAAAAGATTACTCACAGCTGGCTGTGCCATCCGCTCGCCTGTAGCTCATATTCGATAAGAGTAATTATACTCTTCAGCTTGGGCTGAATGAACTGTCATTTAGTTCAGGTTTTTTTTTTTTTTTTTTTGTGGACCCCACATTATTAAAAAAATAATAATATATTTTTTTTATTCCCATCCAGCCTGAGCTGAATGACTGTTCATTCAGCCCAAGTTAATGGGAATCACTACTCATCCGATAAATGCAAAAAAAAAAAAAAAAAAAACGAAGCGGCTATTCGTGTGGTCCGATCCCAACTCACTAAACTAATGCTTGAAACCGAAAAATCAGATGATGATTAAGTGGGCCGTGAACATGATTGGAACACCAGTAATTTTACAAGTCCTTTTCATGTGTTTTTTTTGTGTTATTTTAAAATTGTTGTTTGATTTAATAATAATTTTAAAAAATTACATCAATTTTGCAGAGATACAAATGGAATACGGGAAAGACTTCTAATATTACTCTTGAAATACATCTATACCTCTAAACGAGTAATGTTAAATGTTATTTTTATGTCCTTCCAAAAATAATGTTGATTTTTATAATCATAATTGGATTTGTAATAGATTATTATTAAATTTTAATTTAATAATAATTTTAAAAAAGTCACCCCATTTTTAAGATACAAGAATGACATGTAGCATTATTCTCATTAAACATATAAACATCTCATAAAGGAAAAAGAAAAAGAAATTATGAAAAGACGAAACAAAAGCATAATTTTTAAAATATTTATCATTTTATTTTTAAATCATAATTATTAATTTATATGAGGGTAAATTTAATATAAATTTTAGAGTAAACATGCCTTTTTAAATTTCTCCTTGAGCTTGTTTTTTAGAATTCTCACTGATTAAGTTTGTTGCGAATTTGAAATGAATTTTTCGTTGAATTTTTTGTTCAACTTTGCACCGCCTTAATGCCACGTCATCATTTTTAAGATTTTATTTAATATAAAAGGAATAAAAGACAAACCCCTTAGGATGCTCCCTTGGGAGTGGCATAGGTGGCTGAGCCGCCCTGCTTTACATTTGGGGATGGGGGTGGCCTGTGCCTGCAATAAGGGTGACTCTCAAAGGATTTTTTTTTTGTGACGAAAATGTTGATGACATTAACAAAAGATGCAAAATTAGCTAAAACAAACCTACGGAATGACTAATTTTAAATTTGCGACAAACTTTAAGTTTTGAAAGTCCCAAAATAAATAAATAAATAAGGCTTTAGAAAAATTTAGAAATACAACTCAGAAATTTATATTAGATTTACACTTTAAATTAAATAGTTGAGATTTTGTTATTTCAATAATTCTTATTTAAAATTAAAAAAAAAAAAAAAGATAAATATGATAATAATGAATGTATATTATTAATTAATAAATATGTTAAATTTTGCTACAACAAATTAAAGTTATTTAATTTATAATTAATAATTTAAATTTAAGAAAATATTCATGATAAATAACTGAAGAGAATCTCAATCCACGTTTCTATGAGTCTCCATTGCCGTACACCAAATGATGAAATTATTAAATGATAAAGAAAATGTGTGGGTCCCGCACTCTTCGTGTCATCGGTCAAACGCTCTCATTTGTCATGTCAAGAACGTAGCTCTATCACCGCTCAAGGCTATTAAAGCACACACATCGGTTGCCGATTCTCTCTCTAAACGCTTTCAGAGCGCAAGAAATGGACGGCTTCGATCCAATCCCGGACTCGCTGGTCCTCCTCATCTTCAACTTCGTCTCCGACGTGAAGACCCTGATTCGCTGCCGGGCCGTTTCCAAGCGATTCAACTCGCTTGTCTCTCAAACCGACTCGCTCCTCCTGAAAGTCGACTGTGTCATCTCTCCCGAGTCCACCGACGCCGACTCCTCCTCCCTCAACTTCCTCCGCTCGATCCTCAAGAACTTGCAGAACCTCGTGTCGCCCAAGCCCCATCCGAACCGGACCCACCGCTCCCCCCTGAACTCGCCCGCCCAAATCCTGAGCGGGTTCCAGGCAATCCGAGACCTGGAGATTGAGCTGCCCTCCGGCGATCTGAAGCTGGAGAAAAACGCCTCCGTCAAGTGGAGGGCGGAGTTCGGGAAAACCCTGAGGAGCTGCGTGATCTTCGGGTTCCGCGAACTCCGAAGCTCGCCGCCGTCGCAGATTCCGGCGGACTTCGGCGAGGTGGGGTTCGCGGGAGGGCTGAAGCTGAGGGTTGTGTGGACGATAAGCGCGCTGGTAGCGGCTTCGGCGAGGCACCATCTGCTGAAGGAGGTGGTGAAGGAGCAAAAGCAGCTGGAGAGGCTGGTTCTGAGGGACAAGGACGGAGAGGGAACGGTGGTGATGGACAAAGACGGCCTCAGGGAGTTCAGGGAAGGCTCGGCGGAGATGCACGCTAGCGACGACCTTAGCGTCGTAATCGGAGGCGAGGGCGGTCAGAGTCAGGGTGAGTGGATGTGGGAGAGGAAGATGGATGGTAGGACGATGGTGCCGAGCGTGAGGCTGAGAATGAGGCACGTGATGAAGCTGGAGGTGGAGGGAGGGGCATGGATGGGCGGTGCAACACTTGTGATCGTGAAGCCGACAACCACAAGTTCAACCACGAGCGACGATGGGGCCCAGCAGCAAGCGATGGAGGTTGACGTGGAGGGAGAGGAGGAGAAGGACGCTGAGTTGGCATTGGAGGCCTTCGGGGGAGACGTGTATGTGGAGGCGGTTCGAGCTCTGGTGAAGACTCGTGGCTACCTGTTGGAAATGAACTCATTTTGAGGTTTTGTTTTACCAAAAAAGTTAAAAATGAAGCGGGTTTTGGGTCGGGTGAGTCTAGTTGGTAACTTTTGGACCACTCACCCTTTGCTTCTATCTATCTAGAACTAGAAGGTTGTAAATGCCTTTTTTTTTTTTTTTTTTTTTCTTTTTTGGTTTGAAATAAAGAGTTGCAGTTACGCGTCAAACAAACAAAACAATGCGCAAGAAAACAGAAATGATAATTGTAGTTTACTGACTGCTGCTAGTACTACTAGAAAGGGCTTTTTTCCAAAGTGCGTGATGTGCGGTTGGGAAAGAGAGTCCCTTTGCTGAAGTGACAACTGACGACTGACAACGGTGTGGTGGACGAGAGGCACACCCGAAAATAAATTTGACTACTGTTGGAATGTTGGGAGAAAGAAACCAAAGCAAAAAAGAACAACTGAACGAATCAAATGTTGTAGAAGGTATAGGTAGCCCAACCAGATTGGACTTTTTTCGCTTTGCCTCTTGGTATGTGGTTAGAGTTAAAGTACAATGCTTGTAGGGGATGTTTGGCAAAGGATTGGAATTGTGGTTAGAGAATTGTTGATTTTTGATATGATATAAAGTAGAAGGAATGTTGTAAATTTTTTGTATTGAAAAGTGAAAAATTACATATGCAATATAAATAAAAGGCGGACAACCCAAGCAGAAGTTTCAAAACAATTAGCAAACAGTGTAAAAACATTTAAAACTATTGAGAATAGGTCAAATAAATTATTTGATCCACTGAAAAAATTGATACTACTACAAACAACGGTTACCAAAAGTAAAGTTTCCCCCAAAATGAAGAGCCTAAATAGTAATTGCAACAAGCAGAAACATCCTTGAGAACAATAAAACATGCACTAAAAAAGGGTATAAGAGAATAGCCAGTGAAAAGGAATCCCACATAACTGCACACGAGAAGAGAACAAATGCCAACAAGGAAGCAAAAGCCCATAGAAAACAATAATGCAAAATAGAAATACAAAGAAAATAAATATAATTCAAAACCCAAAAATCAGTAGTATCAAGGAGCAAACGACGGTGGTGCACCGGTGCGTTAGATCCACACATCGACACGTGACTGCTAGGCAAAGGCATAGGAAGTGGCAACGGAGAGCTGAGAGGCCGGTGAAGACGTTTTTGGATCAAAATTCTCTCATGTCATTTAATCTTAATAATTATTTTTCAGTTCAAGAAAAAATGACTAATAAGCCCATGAGATTTAGGCTTGTATTAAATTGATTAATTTCTCCATTGTAAGAATTATCTTAAAAGTTCTTTGTGATAAAATCTTATATCAAATTGATCATTTTGTACACATTACAGCCATTTTTCTTATGAATATTGTAATTTTACCCTTGAATAAAAATTTATAATAAATAAAAACAAAATGAAGAAAAAACAAATAAAAGAAATAGTTCAAGAGTGGCCCAGTGGGTGGTCGACTACCTACAAAGCCAGCCTCTAAGGGTAGTTCCACCTGCAAAGGCCTTTAGTAGTAGTTCGGTCACCTTTAGAACCGACTTCTAAGGGTGACTAAATCACTCCCAAAGGCCTTAAAAGGATGGTCAACCATCCAAAAAACATCAATAGTGCTTCGACCACGCCTTTAGAACTTACTAAAGGGGGTGATTAGCCATCCCTGAGGCCCTATAAGCGGACCACCCCACCCTTTGTGGCTGATTCTAGGAATGGTCAACCACTTAGATGGCTATAGAACTGATTTGGCCACCCATAGAACCAGATTCTAGAGGTGGCCAAACCACCCTATAAAGTTATTGTGGGTGGTTGACCATCCTAAAATCGGCCAAAGTGGGTAATTGACTATCTCAAGGCCGATGAAGATGGTTCTACCACGAACCAATTTTTTTCTTTATTTTTTCTTTTTCTTTTTTAGAAGTTTTTTATTGGAGAGTTAAATTATAATTTCATAAAGGCTCCATCAGAAATAATGCCAAAATTTGTACTGATGATCAATTTAACACGAGTTTACGACAAGGAGCTTGAAGATAATTGTATACCCCATGGGTCAATTTGATACAAGTTTGAACTCAGGGACTAATTCAGTATTTTTTTTTTTCCTAAATTAAATAGTTCAAATTATATGATGAATCAGACTTTAGAATTATGTTAATTTTGTTTTTCAAAATTTATGAACTCAGCATTGGTGTTGTTCTTGTAACTACCCTATTACAAACCACAGCCCAGCAAGCCGCCGTATGAATAAGTGGTCCCGAACTCAAGAGTGTGACTGACAAGCTAATCTGACAAGCTAATATAACTCACAAAAAAAAAAAAAAAATACTAATATAAGGACACTAATCTAGAGACAAACAAGTTGGCAATATGTTCTGAGGAAGCAGGACCTTTGAGGGCAAGATAGGAAGTACATACGTTGACTTGGGGGCTCATTCCATGAACTTCAGTTCAAATGTTTGCCTCCTTTCACATCAGCAAGGAGGGAGAAATCAATTAAAAAAAAAAACAAAAAACAACAAGAAGAAGATTGACTTAGGACCATGTTGAGAAAACCAATGAACTCACCTACTACCAAATGCCCAATGTGTAATGCCCGGTTTCTCAATTAAAGAATATTATATAATTCATTTTGAATTGAGAAAAGGCACTGCAGATGAGCTACTATGGACATGAGATAAATACCCCGTGCGAATGCCGATGAGCTTCTAATGCCCTGAGACGAATTCAGCCACCATACTCTTACCACTGAATCCTAGGGGATGACATGCAAAGAAGAGATCAAACCAAAGGCAGCACTGATTTGAGACTTAAACCAGGAAGCAAATAGCAAAAGTAGTTACAAGTTTTAGAACATAAATATTGGTTCCGATATTGAACCCAATATCAAAAATCAACTGAGCTTGTGCCAATAGTGCGACTGACCATTACAAGAAGGTGTTTCTTTCTGGATGCATTTTAACTTTTATCTACCCCTTCAGCAGTTCAGACAGTGCTCATTGGTTTGGTGCACATGATCTCAAGTGAAAACAGACTCAAGGTTGTAACATTGAATACCATACAACTCTCTTGACATGTCTTTAAGGTGCATGACTATTTTGAGGAAAGAGGAAAATGACGAAACCCCACTCATCCTGAAGATGGATAACCTATAAACAGAAATAAAAGGTCATCAGGATAGAGAACAACAACCATAAGTATTCATATTCAAAATATTAGGACAAAGGCTCCGGTGAAAGTGGCTTTTTTTGCTTGGTCAGCGGCTTTGGGGAAAATTCTCACTATAGACAACCTTAGACGGAGGCACGTCATCGTGATTGATAGATGTTGCATGTGTAAAAGGCAGGGAGAAACTGTGGATCACCTTCTTCTTCATTGCGAGGTCGCCTGCGTCCTATGGAACAACGTATTTAGTCGCTTTGGCCTATCTTGGGTTATGCCTCCTCGAGTTGTGGATCTGTTCTATTGCTGGTGGACAGGTGGACGCTCTCAGAGTGCCGTTGTGTGGAAAATGGTGCCGGCCTGTCTTATGTGGTGTTTGTGGAGGGAACGAAATGACAGAAATTTCGAAGACCAAGAAAGAACTTTAGAGGAGCTTAAGACTTTTTTCTTGTATACTTTATTCACTTGGACAGCCGCTTATCTTGCTCCCTTAAGGATTAGCTTTAATGAGTTCCTTGTACATTTTTCTTCCCCTATTTAGGCGGTCCTTTGTATACGTCCTGTGTACCAGGGCTGCGCTTTTGCGCTTTTAATAATATATATTCTCTCTTACTTATCAAAAAATATTCAAAATATTCTTATCAGCATCCTTACTTTGTATATAATACAACATCAATTGATCTAAACTCATGTAGTTATCATAGTTTACCATTATTTTTTTCCTATGTAAACACAACTCACCAACCCACAGGAGATTGTACCTGACTTCACCCTCCACCTCTAATAAATTGTGAGGAGGAGATGTCATTTGGTCCAAAGGCCTAGTTGCCTCATTCTCCTCTATAATCCTATAAAACAAAAGCATGAAGTATCAATGAAAAATTGCTCTGAACTGTCCAAATGACAACTAAAATTTCAGGACATGTGTCTTTCCTTACTTCATCGATCGATCTAAACTCATGTAGTTGTCATAGTTTACCATTATTTTTTTCCTATCTAAACACAACTCACCCACCCAGAGGAGATTGTACCTGACTTCACCCTCCACCTCCTATTAATTGTCTGGAGGAGATGTCATTTGGTCCAAAGGCCTAGTTGCCTCATACTCCTCTATAATCCTATATTACAAAAGCATTAAGTATCAATTAAAAATTGCTCTGAAGTCCAAATGACAAATAAAATTTCAGGACATGTGTCTTTCCTTACTTCATGGGTGTTTTCTTACAGTAAAGCGACAACCTCATTCAAAACCAATTATGAACATCTAATGCATACATCAAACCAGAGAAGATCAAAGTTAAACTAATAAGTTTTCTCAACCTATATACACCCTGCTTTCGTTGAATAATAGCTATAGCTATTTCATTTATCTATCCTTTAATCAATTAGGTCAAGTCATGAAACCACTTATATTCTAGACAGGTAGGACATTGTAGAAACAGGAAATTCTTGCATTCTATAATATAGTTCACTCAGCGAAACAATATAAAATAAATCATAGAGACATATATGTAAAGAGCCAAAAACTGAAGTCACCAACTATATAGATGACCTTCTTTAGAGTCCTAGAACATATAACAGAAGGTAATAAACTATGTTGGGTACCTGATGCCCAAAACACCTAGTAAGTATAAATTTTGAGTGGCAAATTGCTTCCTCAAACAGTGATTTAGAAAACAGAGCAAGTATTTATAACTCAATTGACAAAAAAAGTAACATGAAAGTTATCTCCTAGTCTTTCAGATAAATACAAAAATGCTAAAAATAGAGGTGAGGAATTAATTAAAAAAAAAATACCCTGAATAACCATGCTTCCAATTTCTGTCATGGGTCTTCCAAAACTGAACTCTTCATGTATTCCACTTACAAGTTACAAGTATTATTAATTGATGAATTCCCAGGGACATCGAAGATTATAAATTTGATTTGTATAACGGCTTATTTTAGATGCTCAAGAATTCCCAGCAAATTGTACACGTCTAATTTCTATGAATTCCCTTTAGCCACATTTGGCTCCCCGAGTTCTTTTGAATAAGGAAGCACATATTTGTCTGAGAACTTCTTATCAGTAATTTTGCAGACTGTGGTCAAACAGGGTTTCTTCTTAAGCATATTTTTCTTTTCCAGAATCTCCAACACTTGTAGCCGGGGTTTTAACCTGTGCTCGATGCTGCAAATTAGCAATTCCGGGTGGTTAACTATATAAGAGATATCTATGCTCCATGCACTAAGCAGCAACTCTGCCACCTTCTTAATTTTCCCCTCAGATACAGCAAAAACCTGAGGCACCCTCCTAAACACAGCCAGAATATCACTTTCTGAAAACCCTAGACTTCTAAAAAGATTCAACTTGAGCTCCCAATTCTCCTCTGTCATTGAACTCACTGTCCGAATAGCAGAAAGAAACCTCTTAGATTTCCCATCATAACCCATTTCTTCAACCTTTTTAACAAAATCCTGAATGCTCTCTGTCTTAAGCAGAAAAAACCTCGGGAAGTTAAACAAATATTTAACGATCTGCGAAGAACTAATTCCACAACGCTTCATAAGTTCGATATTGGGCATCATAGTCTTTTCCAAATCATGCTTCAAAAACCACCCAGAAATCTTTAAGACCTTAACGACACCTGCATTGGAGCCTAGTATACTCTTCAACACCAAGATTGAGGGTCCAAGCCGATTATCCGCGCTCCGTTTAAGAACCCACGGGTCACTGGCTATGATCTCGCCAATGTCGTTGGGCGCAAAGCCCAAGTCCTGAAAAACCTTGATTTTCGGTTGGATGGTACTGGCAAGATTGGAAGAGAGAACTCTGGGGAGGCTCTTAACAACTTCCTCGATATGGGTTTTGGAGAAACCACTCTCCTTAAGGAACAAAAGTATGGAATCTGCATTTTCGGGTTTTTTCAAGTAAGTTCTTGCTGATGAGGCTTTAAGAGCGGCTTCAGGGGAGAACTGGTGCTGGTTAATCAAGTAGTCCACGACAGCTATGTCGGACTTTGATTTTTTTCGATTGGGTATGGAGGAGGAGAAAAATGAGAGAGAGATTGAGTAGTAGGGGATTGGGGGTTTGTGGAGGTGTGGCGGGTTTTTGTGAGAGAGTGAGATGAGGGTTTTGCAGATTTGTGTTTGTCTCATCTCTAACCTATAGAATTTTAACTACTAAAAAGTTACACTTGGCATACAATCAATCGCAGTCGCAGAGAAACGAGTGTAATGTAAAGCATAAAACATGCGAATGTGATTATGAAATTCTGGGTCTTACTCAAACAATGAAACTAAGCTTACCTTTTACATTGATGCGAAAGCAGAATTCCCACACTAGTCTCTCTCTGTTTCATGTCCTAAAACCTTCGTAGATTTTAGGGTTTTGGAGCCGACGATCTCGGCTTGAAACGCTGTCTCTCTCACACTTGAGTTTGGTCTGGGCTGGGCCTTGATCGAAGCAAACGGTAATAAAGTTGAAACCCCCCAGGCTTGGGCCCAAACTTCCATCCAGTTTTCATTTTTCATTGTAATTGCACTAACACATTCTCAACTTCTCTGCACCCATTTACACACTCTTAATATAAATTTTAGAAATGTTTTTATACATCAAAATTCAATGGAATTCTAAACCGCCACTTATGAAGTATTTGGAAATGAATTGGAAGAACTAAGAGTAATGTATAATATTACTCTTCTTTTTAAAGAAAAAAGATTCTTGTATTTTAATAATCGTTTGTTTCTAAGATAAAGTTAATAAATCTAAAAATTCTATATGAAGTCAATTTAATAATACGCTTGTTAAAATAGTATATATCATATATATATATACTATATATATTATATATAATTATGTTACTCTTTTAATTATAATAACTTTATAAGTTCTAACCATTAAAATGTATTTAATTCCCAAAATAAATAAATAAAAAAAGGCATATTGTGTGGAGATATAATGAGCTTAGGCCCATAAATGGTAAAAGCCCATTTCTCGATGGTTTGAAGCCTACCTGTCTTAGTTGCCCTAAGACAGCTATTGGACAAGAAATAGCCTACCTACCTAGCAATGCAAGCCACCTGGAACATCCCCACTCACGTTTGATGAAAATTTGTGTGTATGATTGGTTTGTAATATTTGTTTCTTTCTTAAGGTAAAAGAAACATTAAAATTGACATTGACTCTCTCCTCCAAAAGAAAATTTGGTGGAGGTGAATGAAAATTTGAGAGGAATTTGTTTTATTTAGAGATAGCTTCACTTATTTTTTTGAACTGTTATTTTTTTGCAGGTTTTTTAAAGTTTAATACCTTTCAATTTGTGTATCAAACTTTTAATTTTTTTTTTTCAATTTCCTCTTTCCATTAGAATTTTCTAAAGAGAATATCAAATTTTTAAAATACCCCTCCTTTTTTTTAGGCGTTGATCAAGATTTAACAAAAATTTTAAAAATACCTACGCTTTATATATATATATAAAACAATAGTATTTTAGAAATTTTGAAAGGATTTAACGGAAAATTTTAATAGATGTGAAATTGAAAAGAATTGAAAGTTTGATACATTAAATTCAAAAATTATAAACTTTGGAGGAACATTACAAAAAAAAGTGACAATTCATAAGGTAAATGAAATTATCTCTTTTATTTATATTGAATGCATATGACTGTTGGGAAAAGACTATTTTTTTAAAAAAAAAAAAAAATATGACCGTTAAAGAAAGATGAATTTTCAAATATATAAAAATGTTCAGAAAATACAAATTTTTAAAAGTATGACCGTTAAAAAATGATAAATTTTTAAATATATGAATGTTAGAGAAAAAAATAAAGAAATCTCCAAAAATAAAAAAGTATATTTAAATAGAATAGTAAAAGCGGATCCCTAA
This sequence comes from Betula pendula, assembly GCA_900184695.1. Classification (NCBI taxonomy): domain Eukaryota; kingdom Viridiplantae; phylum Streptophyta; class Magnoliopsida; order Fagales; family Betulaceae; genus Betula; species Betula pendula. Next base: position 59,545 of record FXXK01001601.1, on the reverse strand, counting down.
TTTGTTGAACCGAATGTAAATTGCTTTAAAAAAGTAGATACTTAAAATAATATAAAATAAATTTAGAGGGCGGAATGAGAATGCGTTACAATGTTAGTCACCCGCAATATAATTTTCAGAAATGCAATCATCACTAACAATTTCTATCTGTCCATTTAATTTGAATTCAAAACAGAGTGAAAGCATTGAGAATCATTATATTCATTATGAACATCATTCGTCGATTCAAACCCGTTTAAAGTTTGAAAGATGCTGATACAATTTCATGAATTGCATAATGCTCGCAAATTTTTTTAGCAATAATAAATTTTGAAATGATTTGGACCCAATTTGAAATCAATCGAAGCGTGAGCATGATCACAATAATCATAACACATTATTTGTCGGCTCAAAAACTGATTTGATCCCTGTGAGAATTATATACATGATCAATCCATTTAGTTCATAATGGGCTGCATTATGAAGGACCATATTGATCATATATTTTAGTTCAAAAGGCCCGCAAATTATGGAGCAAAGATTAGTGCATTTACATATTGAAAAGGAATCCAAACTTGTACTGATCCAAAGATTTCCATCATATTATTTTAAGTATCAACTATTATGATATTCTATGATGAATTGTTACCCTTTTTTTATTTTTTAATTTTTTTTTTTTTATTGTAACATGCATCAAAGCTAGCTCTTCTGACAGAACCTTCTAGCACCTTTGTATTTTCAAATGTAATATATGCACATATACTATAAACTATATATAATATATGCATGTATAAGTTTATCTTACAAAGTGATGTCATCATGATGCATGCATTACCATTTTATAATATAATAAGTAGGTTTAGAGTGTGAAATGTAGACCCTCTGTAAAATGTTTTCTCATTATCATTAAAGTCCATTCTATGGGTTGGACCAAAAAAGAGAAAAAAAAAAAAGTGTCTCTAGGTTTTCAAATTAATATTAGATGCTATAGTTGTTTTTTTGACTTTGGGTGGACCTTTCGACCATTTTTTGTCTCTAGGTTAAAAGACTTTTGAGTGAAAATCAATTTACTCTTAACTGTCGGTGAGAACACAAATTTACTTTTGACAAATTGGTCCTAAGGACCTAAATAATGAAAAAGACTAGGGATAGGGCTGCTGCCAACATGTTGAAGAAAAAGAGCACTTGTCTTTGATATAATCATCCACTCAGCTTCTCCATTCCCTGGCATCTTCGATCCCCATTGATCTACATCTCTCAATGATTTTTATTTTTATTTTTTAGTTGTTGCTAAGCTACATTTCTCAATTATACGAAGGGTTGGGCACACGCACTAGCTAGTATATTAATTTATATATTATATTATATTTACCTAAAACTCACATTTTTTAAAAAAATTAAATAACGGGACAAGGGTTACAAGAGATTAAACAACAACCAAGAGGGAGTGGACTCCCCAACAATGCAACAGAAAATAGGAAATGCATGCATTAATAATCTCTAATGGACCATTAACGATGCAGTGGCCGAACAAAGCGGTAACAAAAGATAAAGGGGCATTGTGAGGAATATGAAACCTTCCAGAACCTCTATTAAAAAACTGCAACACTCACCGTTAGAGAGATAAGCTCTCTCCTCTATCTTCACAGTAGAGGTTTCCTCCTTGTAAGGCTTTTCCACAGCCTCCTATGGGTGTCCTAGGCGGAGGAGCCCTTCGTCCCTTGTGTTGTCTTTTTCCTCCTCCCTTTCCTTTTTATTGTTTTTGGGTGTTTTTATCTCTATCTCGCTGTCCAACAACAGCCAAGTCGTCACCCACCTCCTCCTCCGCCTAACCGTCCACTACTTTCACCTCTCCGTCACCATCTGTCACGCCATCCTTGGGGAAGTTTTGATGACAAGAGCTTGATTTTTCTTGAATAGATTTGCCATGTTCTGTCATTTTCTATCACTGACACCCCACACCACTGCTCTCACCAACATCTCAACTCTTCGTCAATAGCCTTCTACACGTCTATGTGTGGCCTTCATGTGCCCCCACACATTGGCGCGTGGCCCCCTGTCGACGCTCATGATGGTTCCCCCCCCCCCCCCTTCCCTCCCCTCCCCTCCCCTCCCCTCCTAAATGAACAACACTGTTGTTGTTAGTTTTTGTGTTGCCTTTATGTTGTTTTTGTTGTTGTTTTTTGTTTTTATTTTTTCAGTCTTTATATTCTTGTTGCTTTTTGTGGGTTACTGTCTCTCTCTTCACTAAAGTGGTTTATTTTAGTTGAAAAGACAATAGCAATTAGAGGTTGTTCCTCCTCACCGGCGTTTCCCTAAAACTTAGCTTTAGAGGTTCGCTTGGCTTGGCCTGCATACTTTTTTAGCTTTTTCTTAAAGCTACAAGAAACTAAAAGCCAATTGATCACAAATCAAGCAAGCTCTAGCGGAGTTTGCTTTTGTTAATTGCCATGCCACAATAAGGTTGGCCTATATCAACTTATAGATCCTGCCTAGTGTTCGTGGAAGAAGCCTATAACAATCCTTGTCACGCACTAGTAACACTAGTGCTCCTATAAGTATCATCAGAAAGTATATATATATATATATTGTGACCCCTCTGCTATGGTTTAAGATGGTTTCAAAAGTTTGAGCAAATCCCATTATGTTTAAATGGTGACCCATTATCATTTAGAAAAATGTTATCTATCATATAGACAAAGATTCTCTTCATTTTACAGTTTGTACATTTAACTGTTGATATGATGCCACATTATTTAAACATTTTAAAAAACGTGCCAACATCAACCTAAACAGATATATAAGAACTTTACGTAAACAATTGTCTACTACGTCCCCACAGTCTAAAAAAAAAAATCCATCATGATAATAAAGAATATAAATCATATAGATAGAGAGAGAGAGAGAGAGAGAGAGAGAGAGAACCCTACAAGAGTCTTGGTGGAAGGTCCCAAAGAAAAGGTAAAGAAGTATAGTCCCTAACTCAACGTGTGTAGTGGTTAAGGGGGGCCATATCTTCCCTCTCTCTCATCAAGTGCATTACTCCCTTCATCATGGCATCCTCACTTTACTTACTCTGTTTTTCCTTCCTTTAGACTTTCGGTGTTCCTTTAATTTACTTCTTATTACAAAATTATTCTTAACATCTCCTTCTCTCCTCCACTTCCAAGTCACCTATATATGCTTGATACTTTCATATTAATATCTGACACCAAAATATAAATAATAATAATAAATAAAAAAGATGTTTAAATTTAATATTATCTTACAACCCTCCCCCCAACCCTATCTTTTATTTTTCTTTTTTCTTTCAAAAGTTTCGTGGGTTCCATGGAGGGGTGGTTTTGGTAGTTGCAGTCGGAGATAGTAGCAATATATAGGGCATGAGTAGTACTGGCATGGGCTCACAAGTTGGAGGGAATGATTGGATTATGAAACAGGGCTCGTGCTTCAACTTTCTTTTTTATATTTTTCAATATGTTTTTTTTAACAAAAGAAAGTAAAGGGGGTAATAAGAAAGCATCTCTCTTGTGACCCCTCCCCCCAGTTTAAAGGGGGACCAAAAAGGAGTGCTAGAAAAATGAACAAAACAGATGGTAAAGAGGAACACATAACAAAATTAACATAAAGGCAAAAAAAAGCAATTGAAAGCTGTCAGGCCCTCTCCTTTCTTTTAAAAACCTTCCAAACACCCCCAGAATCCATATGAAGTTCAAAACAGGGTAAAAAAAAAAAAATAAGACGAAGGAAAACTCACCATGAAGGGAAGAGAGACCAAAGCAGCTCCTTCAGCAGATTTGTTAGTATGTTTTCCTTCTCGAGCCCATCTAACCCTAATGCCGAAGCCCATTTGCAGCCCAGCAAGGCCTTCAGAACCGAACAACCGCCACCACAACCGTCACCACCACCACCACCTGAAGAAACCGAGCAGCAGAGGCGGAGGCGGCCAAGCTAGTCCTCTTTTATGGGCCAAAACCAAGCCAATGGGCTCGGAGATCAGCGAACCGACCTCCCCGAAAGTCACCTGCGCCGGGCAGATCAAGGTGAGGCCCAAGACCAGTTCATGCAAGAGCTGGCAATCGGTCATGGAAGAAATTGAAAGAATTCACAACAGCAGAAAACCCAAGAAAAGACCCGGGTGGGTCGAATCTCTCGGGATCAAGAAAGATATAATGCAATTCTTGACGTGCTTACGAAGCATACGATTTGATTTCCGGTGCTTCGGGACCTTTCCCGAGTCGGATATCACTACTGACGATGAAGATGAAGAAGACGAATTAGATCACGAATATCGAGAAAATCGTGGCGGCGCTGAGGGTAGTAGCGGAATTGGAACCTCAAGAACTGCCTTCTCCAAGTGGTTTATGGTTTTACAGGAAAATCAAAACAATAAATTGTGCAGATCAGAGGATAAAAAAGAGAGAGACAGAGCAAGTGATGATTACGAATCAATTGCTGCGCCCGCTGCTCCTCCGCCAAATGCTTTGTTGCTTATGCGCTGTAGATCGGCTCCTGCAAAAGGCTGGTTGGAAGAGAAAAAAGAAGAAGAAGAAGAGGAGGAGGCGGAGGAGGAAGAAGAAGCTGAGGAGGAAGAACATGAAAAAGCTAAAGAAAAAGAAGAGAGAAAAGCGAAGAGTTTGAAGTCATTAATGGAGGAAGAGAAGAAGAAAAATAAAGAGAACACGGTTGTGATGAAATACGACGCCGATTTCTACAAAATTTCATCCGATATTGCAAAGGAGACATGGGTTTCTGGTGGAACGAGAGATCCATTTTCAAGGAGTCGAAGTTGGAAAAGATGATGATCCTATTTTAATTTTTGTTTTTGCCAGTAAGATTTTCTCTTATATCATTTTCAATATTAATTTTTCTGTCGTTTGTTTTAATTTCTAAATTTTCCCGTCCGAGATCAAAGTGTGGGAACTGGACAATCCAACTAGTCCCCTGTCTTTATTACTTCATGCTGTGATATGAAAGTTGTATTAGATTTGTACAGATTTTCCTGCCTTTTTATTGGAAAGATTTGCTGCCCTGCCATATGTACATTTTTGTTATGTATATATATATATATCCACCTTGTTTTAATTTTCGTTATAAAATCCGAATATTTTTCAAGCAAATTTGTTAATGTTATCCAACGGCACCATCTAGCTTGAGTTTGTTTGAATTTCATCTTTCCTGCCACTCGATCTCCAATCAGAGTCATCGGAGCAGTATGTGGAATTTAGCAAGTGATGCTATTGCTAGAGAACATCATACTTTATCCTAATATATTTCTTCATTTTAATGTGAACTCCCCCCCCCCCCCAATAAAGGCTGCTATAAGTGGAAAAAAAGAATGATAAAAAATAGTAAATGGAAATTGTTTTTCATGTTACCAATCATCTTTTGGTCTAATGACACATGGAAAGAAGGTTCCCTAAACTTAATTATTTATAAAGACACAACAAATTTCGAACCGCTAATAGGTGTTGGTTCAAACTTGGGTTTATTGGCATTTTGAACTATTAAGCAAAGGATATGTAGGTGTGTTGGGTCCTACATTGAAAAAAATAAAGAAATAAAGTAATTAGTTAATATACATATGTGGATTCAAGCCCAGTGATTTAAGTTTTTGGGTTGAAATTGTGTCTGAATATCTATAATAATGTGCTCTTGGTAGACTTCTTAACTAGACGATTCTTTTCTTAACAAATTGGTATCAAAGCTATGATTCTTTAGCTTAAAGAAGTTTCTTGGTCTTTGATGCATTTGGTTTGGCTCCGATAAAGAGTGTAGTGGACTCTTTGAGATAAATTGTGTTTGGTGCAACTCTTGTACACGTTAACATTCTTGGATTTGTAAATGACTCACACACAAGGAGGAGTTAGATTAATGTGGAAGAAACTCACATATGAGGGAAAGATTTGTTGTGAGTGCATATATGAGTGTTGAGTCCCACATTAAACAAAAATAAACAAAATGAATAGTTAATATACATAAGTGAAACCTATTAGCTTAAGCTTTAAGATTTAAGTGGTGTTAAAATATGTATATTAATATACTCTTTGTGGACTCCCTAAGCAATTCTTTCCCTAACGCTTCCAAACTTCTTGCACACATTTTCATGTGCATTTGTCATTGTATAGCGTTGATATAACACCCGAGAAAAATAAAGGATTTAGAAAATTTGAAATATGGATATAATATAATAAAATATTAAATTAAAATTAAGTACACATCATAAAAAAATTATAAATATAGCATGGTAAGGCTCGTAGAGTCATAGACATTAGGTAAAAAAGGACCTAAAATCGGAATTGAAACTCAAAAGCAAAAAAATAAAGGGCTACAAACACATTGAAAAGCAAAAAAAATTAAAATCATTAAGCCACACAAAGAACACTCTAAAATTTCTCTTCAGATTCTAATTTATCACCAAGCTGATTAATTCCTTCTCAACTTTTTCTACTTTGTGTGCAATGCCGGCAAAGTAACAGAGCATATTGAATTGAAAAACAAAAAACAGAGCATATTCAATTAGCCCAGTTTTCTTTTATCGCATTGGACTTCCTTCCTTGTTTGTAAAATGTGAAGCTCCCTGTCGATCCCATGCATACCTAGCTATGCACAAACTCTGTTTCTGCTTTTTGTACAATTCTATATCTTCAACTGCTGTACAGTTTGACTGAACTTTCTAACATTTCACGGTTGTTGCCTGGGATTTCTTTGACCGTTGCTCCATTCTTGTATATCTTGAAGGCCGGAGTGGAGTTCAGACGCTCTGATTTTGCCAAGTAGGGGTGGTCTTCGATCTCAACCTGGATTTATCCACAATTACATCAATGAGTTGATTCCATCTCTCGATTCTCTCGTATCTATACGACTATACTAAAATTTCTCAAAAGTTCATTAAAGAAAAAAGAAGCCTAATCTAGAGTTTTAAATTTATCCATTCACTTTTTTGATTATCACGTACAAACCTTGAGGAAGTTAATAGATGGGAATCTCTTGCAAACTTGCTCCAGGGCTTGCAACTCATGCTTGTAGTTCGTTTTCTTACAAAAGAGCACTACCGCCATCCCTGTCATTTACGCAACACATCCATTTTTTAGGTTCCAGGTCCCAATATATATCTCTCAAACCAAATAAAACTTAGATGTGACAATTTTTGACAAAAATCATAAATAAGATATGAACTTAACACGAAATTAACCAATTAGGAATGAAGGGTTTAATTTATTTAATTAAATGAGTCAAATTAAAGTTGACTCTTAAACACTACCCGAACCCAACACATGATATACAGGCTGACAATTTTTTACACGACCCACAAACTCAACACAAAATTAATAGGTTAAGCAGTTAAGCATGAGGGGTTTGACCCATTTAATTAAATGAGTCAGATTATGGTTAACATCCATCGACACAATTTGAACCCGACAACAGATCAAATTCGTTAATCATAATCCTCTAATTTTGTATTGAATTGTTGTAGGGTTCGCGAATCATGTCAAAAATTGTCTGTCATTATGTCATGTGTCAAAGTCGAATTGTGTCAAAACATATATATAAAACTATATAAGTCAACTCTAACCCGATTTATTCAATTAAACGGGTCAGACTCCTCAACTCTAATACTTGAATTTCGTATTGAATTCGTGTTGTATTTACGAATCGTGTCAAAAATTTTCAGCCCTAATTAAAACTACTAGTGGACTTGGCAAAGAAACAAGATAAGATTAATTACCGGGTGAGGTAACAAAGTGTCTAAAACGTTCATTACTGGTGATGAAAATCAAATTTGAACCAAATTTCAGGTCTTGAATGTTTTCTCCGCGTTGCTTCTTAAGCTGGACCTGGGCCTCAAACAAAGCCCGGCCCACCTCTTCATCACCAGGACTCTCTCTTATCAACATCTCGTAGTCTCGAACTGAAGCTTCCCACCTTTCCAACTAATTTCACAAAACCAGAAAAAAAAAAAACATATCACAGTAAGCAAGAATGCATAGCAAACAATAGATAAACATTTCCTACAATTTTTTTTAAAGTATAAATTCTTAAATCACGTGAATTTAAGTTTTTTTTTTTTTATTTTTGATATGGAACAGCATGAAAAATGTTATTTATTACAATTGTAACATGTTACAAATAATAATGAAGTATATTTTTATCAAATTCTTACAATTTATATTATAAAAAAATTTTAAGTAAAAAATTATCTTTTGTTTTACTAAAAAACAGCGCTTCTTCACAAGTAAATAAAACATCTTTTGAAAGTAAAATTTTTTTTTTTTTGCTACCTCAAAAATATGTCACATTTTAATATGCAGTATTTTTTAAGGGGTTCCAGGCAAACAACAGCTAGCATTAACGCTCTTTTAAGTGACAATAATAATTCACCTTGGAATTGCAATCTGCCCGTCGTAGCCTAGCCTTGCTGTAAGAAGGCCGCAGAATAAGAGCCGCGCCGCAATCCTCAACAGCTTTCTCAAACTGACCGAGCTTCGACCGACAGGCTGCCCGGTTGCATAACAAAACCGAGTTGTACGGATCACTCTCTAGCCCTTCGCTGTACATCACACACGCTTCTGAGAATTTTGATGCCTTGAATAGCAAGTTACCGCTCGATCTAGCTGACGTCACTGCTCTACTTTTCCTTTCAACGGCATTCACCTCCTCGTTGCTTGGATCAAGCCTAGCCGCGTGTTGAGATGCTGCCACGGCATCCTCAAACCTGTCGAACACATGAAATTACATTTTGGATACTGTGCTTTTTTCTCAAGTTGAATCTAAAAAATGGTTTAATTATGACTAATTAATGATTAATTAGTGGGTTAGTCTAACTAACCTGCCAGCTGCCAAGAAAAGCCGTGCCTCAATCATCATTAGGTAAGCCCCACCAGGACGGCCAAAAAACTTGGTACAAAAATCATTACTGAAGTTCGGTCCCTTCTGGTAGTTGGCATAGGCATCTTCGTGTCTATGAAGGTTCAGCAAGGCCTCGGCTTGCAGAGCGTAGACCTTCATGTATTATGATCACAAATTAAAATACGTACCAACATATATAATAAATAATATGAAGGAGAATGAGCATTTGTTTTGTCCATATTATTTTGATTTGTCTTCAAATTTAGGGTTATTTTTATATTTTTCTTTTTATTTATTCAAGTATTTTGTTTGAAAAGCAATCAAAACTTAGCTAATATAAAATCATATTTTTAATTTTAATTTTGAGGTATCAATAAAATTTTAATGTTTCAGAGTTAATCTCTATTTTTTTTAAAAAAACGATTAGAGTATTTTCTTCCTGAATCATTATTTTATTTCTTCCTAAGTTTCTTTTAAATACAGTCTTTAATCTTAATTTCTGTTTACAATCTATTAGAAGATAAATGTTTTTTCTTTTTTTCATCTCCTGTACATCAATTGTAAATGTCTATACAGTTTTTTTTTTTTTTTTTTTTTGTGCAATTTAACCATTTTTTTTCATAAATTTAATGATTGATTTGTAAAAAAGATAGACCGCATATATACAAGAGATGTACATGCATGTAACATGTCTCCTACCATAACTTCTAGATCTGTTTGGAACCCTAGTAGTTTAAATAATAGCAAAATATAATCAAATAAAGGTGGCAACCGGCAAATAGTAGCATGTATATGAAATGAGAACCAAGAATGCTAACCTGTGGGGCTGAGTCAGCACCGTAGGATATTGCACACTGGGTGTTCTTCAGCAAAGTGTTCCACTCTTTTAGCTTACGAGCCTGGTTGCACCCGCTGAGGTGTTTCTGAAGAGCCTGAGCTTGGGCTATGTCTTCTGAGTCAGCATAAGCGCCTGAGTGTTTGTAGTGATATATTGCCTTCTCTGCTTCTCCCACTCTGCACACGTACGTTCGACACACAAATCTTTACATTCTCTTTTAAGGAAAATAGTCAGAGGATAATACATATATAATTAGTGCAGATAATTTTTGATACGATTTATAAATCTAAAACGAACTCAACACAAAATAAAAATATTAGGATTGAAGAGTAATTAAATGTGTTAAATTAGAGTTGACATAGATAAACATAATGACAAGTAATTTTTAACAAAACCCACAAACTTAATATAAACCGAATATAAAATAAGAAGATTATAGTTGAATGGTTTAATCTGTTTAGTTAAATGATTCGGTTATAATTAACTTATATAATCTTATATTCATGCTTCAACACAACCTAAACCCGATACACAAACACGAATTGACATTGTATCATGCATATATACAGTGTTTATGTTCCCCTCCATTGAATACCTGATATACAGTTTAGCGAGACGATGATGAGCTCTGTGATATGAAGGCTCAATCCGAATAGCTTCTTTGCATTCCAAGATGGCCTCCACAAGCCGGCCGAGACCAATCAAAGCGGCACTCTTATTGCTGTGATAGCTGGACTTGTTTGAATCAAGAGCAATTGCTCGATCGTATAGAGCTAAGGCCTCCTCATATCTCCCCTGCTTAAACGCCTCATTTCCCATACACTTAAACTTCTCAGGATCTAATTTATTCACCACACCTTGAAACTGTCTGAATTCATCACTATTTTTCCTTACAATATTACCCATTATAGCTTTGCCACTCATGAGTTTCCCAAATCCATTTTTGGGGTTAGTCATAGGCATAGAGCTTTTCCCTGTCTGCCTCAAGTTACCCAGACGGCCTAAAAGCATTACATTGCTTGAATTGGCTCGAACGAGGGCTCTGCTTTCAATTAATTGCTGGGGATGATCAATTGGGATCCTAGAAAGCTCTGTAGATTTTCTCACCGGCTCTCTCTTTAGCTTTCTTTCATCGCCACCGGAGTCCAAGGACTCTGACTCCTTTATTTGGCCTGAACTGGTGGACGACGACGTTGAGCTTCTTCCGGCATCGGAAGGTCTTTGACCTTTAACTCTTCTGTCAGAATTAGTTGAAGGCCTGGGATGAACTGAGGTAGTGTTACTTGACGGTAGTGAATGCACAGAGATTTTTCTCGGCCAATAGCTCCGGCGTTGGAAGATTCCTCCCATAAAACCACCGCAACCAATTTCACCATCCACCCTGTACTTTGCCGTTTCTGCCATGGCGACGGGCCCTCTCTTAATCTATGTGATGCCTATCAAAGAAGACACCTATGGAACACGTACAGGTTGCCTGATTTATATTTGAATGAACCAACAACTTTGAAAACACGAGGATGAATCAAAATCGCGTTAAAATCATTAATTTAACGTAAACGACGTATACAGGGGAAAAAAAAAATCAATAAAGAATGGAAAGAATGGCTAAGCAAAAAAGAGATTGAAGGAATCTGAAAAGAGAGAAAATAATCAAAGAAGGCTTGAATATGAAGGACTCTACATAGCAAGCATACTCTGACTAACGTCAATATATATAAACTTGCAGCCTCATAGAGTGCCTTCCAAGAAACCAACTTTATAACTTTTGGATTTTTGAGAGTGAGACTACAGTTTTTCTCTTACAAATATTTCACAATGTTGTCGTGTCAGTCTCAATTAACTGTTAAATTAGTAATTAAATTTTTTAAAAAAAAGTAAATTCTAACTTTATTTTATTTTATTTTAAAATAGCTAATGACAACTGTCCCTCTTATAAAAATGAAAAATATTATAAACACTCTTAAATTTATACTCTTTAATGTGACAATAAAATCACTATTAAATTTTGAATTTAATGATGATTTTCACTGACACATCATAAAACGTGTATTTGAGAGTGAAAGTGAGAGAATGTTTAGGATTTGTTTGGCAAAGAATTTCTAAAACCCTCTACAACATTCAACATCAAAACATTCCAACTTTTTTTATTTCATTAATAATTTTTTAATAATTTTTTTCATTTTTTATATAACATCAATTACTTTTTATTGTTATACAAATAGAAAACTCACTGAAAAATACAAAAAATTTACAACAATCTTTCTACTTTATATTACATCAATCACTTCTTATTATCCTTCGTAACTCCAAAACCTCATAACCCTTTACCAACAAACCCTGCATATTTGTGTTGGAATTAGGTGAATGAATTGAAAAAGCAAAAGAAAATTGAAGCCAATTAGGAGCAGCAGCCATGATAGGGGACTGTTTGGGCTGGACCCCATGAAACAATGAGTCAATGAACCCCAGCTGTACATTATTATGCCTTCCCCCCTCAATCCTCTGCTCTCTTTCTTATTGGGTTGGTACGTGTTATATTCTTTCGGTACTAAAAGCATGAAATAAACCCCTGGTTGGGTAGCAGTGTGTTTTTTGTTCTTGTTTTTTTTTTTTTTTTTTTTGTTAGTGTTTTTTTGTTGTTGTTGGTGTGATGGAACTGTGTATTAATTTGTAGGTTTGTGAATTGTGGTACGACAGATACGATGTTTTAGGGACCATTGAACAGTTGTTAGACTACTTGTCTATGGGTCGGCCTACATCATGTCTGGTACTTCACTATTAGTCGGTGCCGGCTTGTAACGCTCGACAAATAATGCGGACGGCAACACATAAATTTTATGTCCTCCAATTGTTAGTTTCGAGGCACAAATTATAAACATTCTATTCTCTCATAAAATATAAATATGGATTTGCGTTTACTAAGAGACTTGCATCGGATGATGCATTTTCTCCATTAGGCTAGAATAGATAACCAGATGATAAAAAGGCCTTCCATCAGATTATGCAAAGCAACTCTAAAATAGAGTTGAGCAACGTTGGTGTACAGTGTCACGCCTCATGTGGCGTGACACTGTACACCCAGGCATGTTTTTTTTATTGTTTCTCTCTCTTCCTTTTTTCTTTCTTTTCCTCTCTGTCTGTTTCTTTTCCGCACACGCCCAAGTCCCTCTGCTCAACCTCGCAATCGACCGACAGATCCAACTTCGACCTCCCACTCCCAATCCCAGCCTGAACCGTCGCTGTGTACCGAACCCAAGTTTCGAAGTGAAAAAGCACTACAAAGGCCGTGGGGCAAGTACGCGGCGGAGATCCGAGACCCCAACCGGCGCGGTTCGCGCGTGTGGCTGGGGACCTTCGACAGGGCTATCGAAGCCGCCAAGGCCTACGACCGAGCCGCGTTCAAGCTCCGCGGCTCAAAAGCCATCCTCAACTTCCCACTCGAAGCGGGGAAGTCGGAAACGGGCGCCGCGTCCGACGAGAGAAAACGGCGTCGTGAGGAGGACGAAGCAGCGAAGGAGATGGTGGTGGTGAAGAAGGAGAGGGCCACCAGGACACGGCTAGTTCTACGAGGGAAATCCCGTTGACGCCGTCGAGTTGGACGTCGGTGTGGGACTGGGACGTCGGCGTGGGCCTGTGACGCCGTCGAGTTAAAGGCGTTTTTGTGTGAATAAAAAAATTTAGAAAGATTATTTTAATAAAAAGGAGAGGAAATTTACATAAGCCGTTGGAGTTGAGGATTGGTAAATGGTTAGCTAAGTTAACAAAAAGGTGTTTTGATTATCTATTATACATATAAAAATGCATAAGCCAATGGGAGTGCTCTAAGAGCTTCTCTCTTTAGGTTCAGTATGTTCTTGCGCTATTAGATGGTTTTGAAGATTTATCTAATTATTTTTAATCTTTAAAGGCTTCGACAACCTCTTTCTTTCTAAATTATCTAATTATTCCCTCTTTGATTTTGATTTTGATTCTGATTACTCAATTTTTATTTTTCTAAACATTCTGATTAGTCAATTTTTATTTTTCTAAACATTCTGATTAGTCAAATTGTTTTGTCGAAGTGAAAGACATGGGGGTGTCTCTTTATATGGATAAAAGGATGGCACACCAATTTTCATTGTAGTGGGATACTTTCTCATTGTCACTGTAGCTCTCAATCATTTGAACTTTACAGTAGAANAAAGGTTTGCAATGCATTTTCGATGTACGCCCTAATTATATTGTGTTGTCTCTTACCCTAAAAAAAAAAGAAAAAAAAGAAAAAAAAAGAAGGATTAGTTGAATAATTAAATAAAAGGTGTCATACCATTTACCAACTATGAGAAATTTCATACTCTTGACCTAGGAAAAAAATGACTCGTAAATTGCCTATTTTCAACAATTAGGTGTTGGAGTTATTGTAAGAGAGTGACGGTTGGGGATCTTAATTACTAGTAAATTGTTATGATACAAATTAGGCCTTATTTGATATGTCAAATGCATATTCCGCTAGAAAATGAATAATTAATGCTATGAATGGTTGAGAGTAGAATAGAATAGCTATATATTCTTATTCTATGGGTTGGTGACAACACATATATCTTAATTAGAATTGAACCAAAATTACTAAAAACTCACATTTATTTCTTATTATGGTGGCGCAGCCACCCCCAGGTTCTGCTTTGGGTGGTCGGCCATCACACAAATTCAACATTTTTTTTTCTCTTTTTTTTTTTGTAAAAAAAAAAAACTTGAAAGAAAAAAAATGGTTTTTTGTTTTGAAAAATGTTATCTGTTCCTACAAGAATAACAATTCCTCTAATTTTTTAGAGTGATAGGTATTCTTCTTAATAAAGGAATAGCTATTCCTAGGAATAAGTATTTACCAAATAAAATAATAGCTATTCCATTTTATTCCAATGACCTATTCTGCAAACCAAACGGATCCTTAATAATATGACAGTGAAAATCAATAAGCCCTTAGATTAGCATTTGTATAAAAATGAAATAAAATAAAATAAATCATTGGTTGATTTTTACTGCCACATCATCACAGTTGTATAGAGCATTCGAATTCTATTCTACTAAATATCAGTAGGGCTTTTATTTTAAAGAGTAATGCTACAAGTAAGACTTTTCTCCTCCAAATGTGATGTAACTTTTAAAATTATTATTGAATTAAAATCTAATAGTGATTCATCTCAAATCTAATAAAAATTTTAAAAATTACATTACATTGGGGTATAAAAAATGATAAAAGTCTTACATATATCATTACCTAATATTATTTAATAAATAATTGATATATAATTATCACATAACTTAATAACGTAACAACATAAATGAGCCATTGAATAACATTAGTAAAAAGTTAAAACCATTCAAAAGGTGCATCAATTGGAACATCCAATCGCGAGTCTTAGAAAATTGAAATTTGCCAGTTGGTGTAAATATAAAAAGAATTCCCTGATAGGTGGAAAAAAAAAAAAGAAAAAGAAAAAGAAAAGAAAAGGTAATGATGAAGCCGCGTTGAACAATGTGTTTCTCATTCCTTTTGGAGACCCAAGTTTGGTTGCCGACGAAAAAGAAAAGCCTCTCATTCTCTCATCCTGTTTTAAGTTGTGAGGAGAAAGATAGGAATAGGGACGGGCTGAGACTCGAGAGTTGCAAATAAGCTACAAATCCCTGGAGAATCATTTTTTTTTTTTCTGATCAACCTCCCTAAAAGCTAAAAAGTAGTCAAAGTTAACGACTTGCAGAAAGAGAATAATGTATCTTCCTTAACGTGTCTATCTTAATTTGTCTTTCTGAAAAAGAAAAAAAAAATTGCAAAACGGTGGCAGATTGAAACAATAATGCAATAAATTTAGGATCCAAATCTATTTCAAGCATAGAGTAATGTGTCTGGATAGAAATAAAGTGATTCGGATTAATTAGAGTTGGTAATTTTTGACACGATCTGTAAATTTGACACAAATTTAATACGAAATTAAAGTATTGATATGGATTGAAGAATCTGATCAGTTTAATTAATTAAACCAGACTAGGGTTGATTTATATAAGCTTATATACATATTTCAACACAATCTGAACCCAACACAAGTTATAATAATAAATAATTTTTTACATGACCCACGAACCCAATATAAAATTAAAAAAATTAAAATTAAAAAATTTAACATATTTAATTAAATATATTAAATTAAAATTAACAAATATAATCTTATAATCATATCTGAATACACAAACGCAAATTATCAACCCTTATCAAATATCTAAATTAAACTCGTTGCACTTATGTGAATAAAAGGGGATTAGTTCATTACAAATCCATGAGTTATACAAACCGACAGACAGAGAGACAGAGCCAGCAGACAAAGTTGGAAGCATATCCTTGAGATACGATTGTTGACCTCAATCATGGATGCTATCTATATAGAAATGCACGTGGATGTTGACCAAATCAATCAATTAATTGCCACCTGAGACATGTTTAAATCACAAGCAGTCCTCATAATTTTATGCAATAACTAATATCTCCATATATAAGCCTGGTATCACGCAATGCAAGTCTCTAAATATTTCATCGCATAATATATAAAACATCTCCATAACATTGTTTTAGCAGTATGATCAATTCAGTTTTTTATCTGCTTAATTATTATTATTATTGTGTGTTAGAGGGTTTTTGACTAAACGTTTTCATGATACAATAAAGTTCTATAGTCAATTCAGAACTTGCACTTTCTAGAGTGAAATGAAATGCTCTTTTATTTTTATTTTTTTGAAGTGGGTCTTAGCCTTTTATAAAATTATGAGAAAGACTTTTGCCCGGTAAGTACAATACTTTTAATAAAGTCAGAATAAGAATTCTACTAAACACAATTTAAAAACTGGTAAATAGTTGTTTTTGCCAAATTGTGAGCAACCTCATTTGCTTCCCAACGAACATGGAAAACACACCATACCTGACTGGAGTCAAGACGAAGACGCGAATCATCAATCATCTGGCTATATCGACTCCAACAAGAGTCCGGGTTTTGGAGTGCTTGGACAATCCTCAATACATTCCCCTCCACATGTAATCTGTGGAAGCCCAAATCAAGACAAATCAATACTGTTTTTCATAATGCTACTGCCTCAGCAGTTGAAGGGTCGGTAATATAGGAACACATCCAATGATCACAAATTGTAACTACCAAATCCAACTTAATAAACACCTTAATAGAACCAAATCTTTAAATATCATATATTAATCTCTTTTGAAATATGAAAGATGTAACTCTTTCAACTAAATACACATTAAAATTTTTAGATATAAAATATATTTCATAACTATTTAAAAACCCATAAATCTAACAAATCTCTTTTCTTATATTTTGGTGAAAATCTCTTGTTAATTTTTCTTCAAGAAGCTTCATATCTACGTTGTGATCTTGAAAAAGAAGGGAAAGTGGGCAAGCTTGAGATGCAAGGCCGAAAGAGGGGAAAGTGCGCAAAGGGAGGCACCTGAAATTATGTGGGCAAGGCTAGCTTGGGATCTGGAGGCTCAAGAAGAAAATAAAATAAAAAATAAATAAAAAAAGTGGTGCATATATATTACGTGTGGGATGCGGAAAGTGTAAATGACACGTGCAATTTACGTAAAGGAAACACAAGCAAGTAATCACTGGATCCAAAGCCCTTGAAAAGCTGCCCAAGCTTCAGCTTTAAGGTTGGATCGGTCGATCGGTTATCACCGGGATCATCATCCTGATTAGCAAGACATTCTTAGCCCCCATCACTTTCCTCCATGCAAAGTCCGTGATGAATATATTATTTATGATCATAATTCATAGTTAAATCAACCATGAGAAACAAATTAATAGAAAGAATTATTAATTGCTAATATATATTCTTCAATCATTCGTGATTATAATTGTCACATGGGAACATAGGTTGCAAATCAAGTCTTACATAGTGAAGAGCCCGATGAGATAAGAAAGGTGATAGTAATTGTTTATACATATTATTGTGTACCCTACGTACTCAAAACCGAACCACCAGGAGAACCAGGTGGAGTGTCCATGTTCTTATACTTCTTTCTATATTTCCTGTTAATATTTTAAAATGAGAAATGTTATTTTATATTCTCTTATCATTCTCTCAATATTCTTAATTGACGTGACATGTTTAATCTATTCTTAAATTAATTTTAATTAAAAAATAAAAAAAGTTTAATGATAGAATAAACATGTTACGTCAACCAAGAAGGTAAAGAAAATGTTAAAAAAAAGTACAAAATAGCATTTCTTGCATCGAGATATGGGCCTTGAGCTGATGAAGAGGTCATACAAATTAATATAATCTCTTTTGGTCCAAAAGTAAAATGTACATGATATTTGTTTGGGCCTAGGCCGCTTTTAAATGCTTGTCTACTCCTAACCCTATCCGTCTCTATATCCTTTTAATGCTAAAAGCCCAATCTGGTTCTAATCCATTAATCAACCTTAGAGCCATAATATAAATTTTTTAGCAGGCTCTTTCTACATATTTTGTAACTAAGCCCACTCAAATTGGGCTAGCCAAAATGTTATTTTAGCTAGTTTTGTAGCAAAGAAAAACTAAAAAAAGATCCACATCCATCTAACCATTTTATCTAAAGACTTGACTAGCTAGCTGCTAGTGCTGAAGTTCAATGCATAGGTTAAATTAATTAAAAAAAAAAAAAACTTATGCTCTCTCTTTTTTGGAATAGTGAAAATAGGTAAAAGAATAAATATTTTAAATAGAATAATGAAAGTTGATGGCTAAAATGTTTAGTGAAATATAAATACTTTGAAAAAATAGGTAGCTAAAATATTTTTAAAAAAAATGTATTCTTTACCTAAATATAAAAAATGGGTAGCGATAGATATATAATAATGTGTTAATCTTAATCTAACCATTTAGTTAAACGAGTTATTTTTCAACTTTAATACAATTTATTTAAATAAACCAATAACACGACACGATGTTGATAATGCATTTAATAAACGGAACGAGTTAAGTTGATCGACCCATTTCAACCCATATTGTTGTATACTTGTGTTAAAAAACACACGTTACAAATTAAGGCCGGAGTAAACAAAGCCTGGTAACTAAAAAGAAACAAGTGTGACGCGTGGCCCAATGGAGTAACGCCTGAGGTGTTACTCCAGCTCCTCTGTTTCTCATGGGGTGCGACTACACTATATATATACCCGGCCCCCCAATAGATGGGTGATGGCATCATGAAATTTTGAGTGACTGTAGGGCAAAACTATCTCTCTCTCTCTCTCTTTAGAGAAATGTTTTTTTTCTTCTTTTCTTTTCTTCAGGTGATGCGATGAACCTCTATTTTTTAAGTGCCAAAAAAAAAAAATCAAACATGAACAACAAATATTTCTCACGTGTATATATGTGTCAGAAACAGATCTCTTGCATGCAGATTAAGAGGCTTTGCGGAAAAAGGAAGCCCACTATTTCTATTAAAATCAGTTTTTTCCTTAAAGCCCAAAAATAAGGACCATCTTCATCAGTAGGCCGATGTCATCCTTATGGCTTCATCTGGTGGCCCTTTTTTAAGATTTTGGTTGGTGCTTTGATTCTTCCAGTTTTTATAGTTTTTTTTTTTTTAAAAAAAAAAATCATTCATCCGTCGAAAAAAAAAAAAAGAGGCGAAAGAAGCAAATGGCAGGGAGGGGACGACAGAGTAACAGGGCAACCTGTTGCGTATCCGTGTGAAGCAGACGGATGAAGAAATTAACGCTAGAGAATTAAGAATTGAGTGAACAACCCTAGCAAAAGTTATTTTAAGTGCAAAAGAGGTGTGAGGCACTGCCGGGTTTATTTAACAAGGTGCCGGGTTTATTTAACAAGGGTGGATATACAAAATGACTCCGTTTTAAAAGAGTTTTTGGTATTAAAAAAAAAAAAGGTGCTGAAAATTTTTGTTTATTTCCACTGTATAATTTTTTTTTAACAAATATATATTCCAAGAAAAAAAGAAAGCGTTCTTAGGCAGCACATCCGTGCAAAGAAAGTAATAAGTGTAAAGGATTAATGTTGGCCAGTTCCGATCATGGATTCATGTTTTGCAATATATATATATATAATATAGAAAATGACAAAAATTGCGTATATAACGTTGCCTGCACGGGAGCACTAATTTGTGAAAGGATGGGATATTTCTACTTTATTATTTATATATAATATTAATAGATATAGGTAGGTAAGAATATCAATTAATATTAATTAGTGGTGGGATGCATGTTACCACAATTCATATCAAATGCAATTTATTTTCTCCAAAATATTTGTAATTATATCATCAATTTATTCATTAAATATTTTTTCCTCAGTACACAATGAATATTACTGCTTATATATAATATAATCTATAGCTAGTAAAATGAAGCCATCGAGTGCATGGCTCAGTTACAATACATGCCATTTTTAAAAATTTTTAAAAACTAAAAAATATGTATATTAATATGACGAAAGAAAACATCATGAGTTATCCATCGGGAGGTGGAAAAGAACCACCTGATTCCAAGGAAAATGGGGAGAAAACGATGACGGATTACGTCTTATGCATGTATGTAGATGTTGTGTACATAAAGACTACGTATTCGAATCTCCTTCCATTAATTAGGATAAATATTAGAAAATATATATAAGTTAACTGAAACCCCTGGCCGGTCTCCCAGCAAGCCCTAATTCACATGTCAATAGATGAAGGATGGGCGGGGAAGAAACCAATTCAACCGGTACAAGTAAGACTGCATATATATATATATATATATATATATAGTTTGTTTTTAATAAATATTTATTTATATTAGGTGTCGGATCTTTCGGGCTTCTGATTCGCCGATCTGGCTTAGTAGGGCAGGCCAAATTGGCCAATAGCCATTATTAATTCAAGAGAATCAAACGGCTAGGAAAAAAAAAACAAAAAAAAACGACCCATGACAAAGACCTCTACCACATGGTCCATACGTTATTGTATTTGTTATTATTTTAGTTAGATTAAGTGATATATATATATATAGGGATGATTTTAAAAACAAAAGAGACCATATCATTTTTTTTAATTTCCAGTTATTTTTTATAATCCATTAGAAAAAGAGCGTGGATCGGGTGGTACTTAGTAAAAGTTGGAAACATGTCTAGTAAGCAGTAGTTTAGTCTTTTGTTTCAAAACATTTCTTAAAACACATTATCATATCTTAATAATTACTCTCTAATTAATTAGATTGTTTTAGTAATAGTGATAATAATGGTTAAATAATTGATTTTTCTCCTTTTTTATTAATTTAAATTTAAGTATAAATAGTAACTTAACGAGAATTTAGTAATTTGATTAAAAAATAAATAATTTTTTTCATAATTCTACTTAATTAATTCCTTCCATTAATTATCTCTCGTTATTTTCCGATATTCAGAGAGCGATGAGACCTCTAAACTTTTAAGTCTCAAGCTCGTTCCAAAAAGAATATTCTAACTCTAATAATGGGTTGAATATTCCTTACAAACAACAAACGTTTTTTGTTTTTTTATTTTTTTATTTTTTATTGTTTATTGTTGTTTTCTTAACACTACCAAAAAAAAAAAATGAAAATGAAAGGGACGATGAGTACGTAGTACTTAATGTAGTGCCAATGCTACCCATTAAATCACTAGCTAGCTTGGACCTAAAGAATTTTATTATATTTAACTATTATCAAACGATCATATCATGTACGTAAGAGAAATTAATTAAATTGATTTATTGATCTGTTCATACATAAGTACTTGGCGATCGAGTGAACTAATATAATATTTTTTTAAAAAAAAAAAATTATAACCTATATATAACATATGTACACTACCTTATCAAAAAAAACTTTAGACTTTACTAGATTAATATACCAATTACCTTAATTGTTTTTCTCATTTACTAAACGCTTAAAATCTATTATCAACTGATTATTATTTAGTGTACGTGCACGTAATATATATAATTTCTCATAATTAATTATAACAGTTTCTGTGTTTTGTTTACCACCTGTTCTTGCCAATTTAGCTGTTAGCTAGCCCACCTTCTTACTTTATACGAGTCTCCTTTTTCCGATTCTTTCTTGCCTTCTCTCTCTCTCTTTTTTTTTTTTTGCTTAATTATATATATATATATTGCCTTGTATTGTATTTGCAACTAAACTTTAATCTCACATGCATCCTTTTCTCCCTTTCACACTCGTAACATAATAGTAGCCGACCCCTCACTCTCTCACTCTCTTTCTCATTCACTTTGTTGAGTTTGACCCGTTGCCAGCCACCGGCAGCTATTTTTCCCTCTACTCGAATGGCGGCCCCACCCTGCACTCTCTCTTGAGGATCTTCTAAATGTTGAGCCCTCTTTTTCTGAGCAGAAAGGTTAAATAACCTTTCATTTCTCTCCCTTTCTTTCCTACTCCTGAAACCCTAGTTCACAACTCATAGGAAAAGAAAGCTACAAAAAGAAACCCCATAAAAACATATCAAAACCTCTCTCATATCTCTCTCTTTATACCGCTTCATCTCCAATGCTCATAATTAAGATCTCCATGCATATTCTCTCTTCTTTTTATAGCAACTTTTTCTCCAACTGAAAGACAACCAAAAGATTTCCTTCCATTTCAGATCCACCATTCAAAGATCTCTCTCTTCGTCCTTCACTCATAATTCCAGGTTTCTTTTTCTCATTTTCTTTCTTTTACTTATTTACATATCTTTTCAATCTAGCTATGGATTCTGGTAATAGTGGAAGTATGCAATCTTCTAGTGGTGGTGAAGAAGAGTATGATTCCTTGAATAATATTCCTCCTACCCACTACGGCTCCATGTCAAACAATCCACGCCCTTCCTTTTTTTATCAACCACAAAACCAGCAACCCAATTTGTTTGATCTTTCATCTAACTATCTCCATCATTTCCCTCAATCTCAACCAAACTATTCAAATCCCAATTCCAAGCCACACGATCTTGATCATGCGGTTGATGTTCAATCTAGAGGCCTAAGATCTGATCAACCCAACTTAGCTGCTTCCGGGCTTAACCAGGCGGCCGGTTCGGTACGGCCAGCTGGCCACGACGACAATGGTGCACGTGCGACGACAGGACAGCGCAACTCCAAGAAGCGGACTAGAGCGACAAGGCGAGCACCCACCACTGTTCTCACCACCGACACCTCGAATTTCAGGGCAATGGTGCAAGAGTTCACCGGGATTCCCTCGCCCCCTTTTTCCGCCGGCTCACCCTACTCCCGCCGGCTTGATCTCTACGGCACTAGCTCCGGCGCCTTGCGGTCTGGAGCTATTTACCCTTTACGTCCCTCTTCTTCTTCTTCTTCATTGTTGAACAATAATACCTTAAATGTTGCTAATTCAACCTTAAATAACTACCACCAAGTAGTCCCGTCTAATCTAGGCCTGATTCCCCGACAGCCTCAAAATATGCTAAACGTGCAAAACCCAATTCTCACATTCCAGTCTCTTAATCCACAGCCACATAATATTCCCGGATTTGGTGCGCCGTCTCCGGGAAGTTTAGGCTTACCATCGTTTGAGGAATTAGGTATGGCATCGCTAAATCATGGAGCTGGATCGAACGATGGGAGATCGAGTAGTCAAGAGCATTTGAGGCCGTTGGATGGGAATTACGGTAATTCGCCACGTGTCGGTGGCTGTAAGTTGAATTATTCGGCAGCTTCGTCGTCGGACTTTAACGTCGTCCATGAGAAGGCTCTGGAGAATGTGTCTGGTAGGGGTGAAGGTACGGTTGATTCGTGGCTTTGTCATTCAGGTTAACTTCTCGAATGAAGAGGGTTTAAGTGCATTTATGAAGAGGGTTTTGCCGCGCGCAGCCATGGAAGACAGTGGCGGCAGCGCCAGTGGAGGTGGTGATCATCAATATTTTTAGCTTTGTTAATTATATTATTATTATCGCTGATTAATTAGTCACCACGCCTTGGCCACTTTTCAGCATCATGTTATTATCTGTTTAATTTATGTTTCTTTTCTTTTTCATATTAAACAATATTGAATAAGTAATTAGTCAAAAATGTGAGGCGTCGTATTATTTTAATTATATGTATATAATGTGATGTATTATGCATGCCCTTTTTATTTTATGTACTTGAGATTAGACATCGATCCATAGCCATAGGAAGATTATAAAACTTAGTTTTTTTAAAAAGGAAAAAAAAAAATCGATTTTCTTTTTTGTTTCTTCGATCACCTTTTTCATGGATTTATATACATGTTGCAGAAGTTAGCCACAGCTACAAAAATGCAGAAATATTAGCAAATTT
Organism: Betula pendula; assembly: GCA_900184695.1. Classification (NCBI taxonomy): domain Eukaryota; kingdom Viridiplantae; phylum Streptophyta; class Magnoliopsida; order Fagales; family Betulaceae; genus Betula; species Betula pendula. The sequence continues at coordinate 35,567 of FXXK01001601.1, read as the reverse complement.
TCTTCCTCGTACTTTATCTATGAAAAAGTTTAATAAATCGGGCGGTGAGAGGTGCATTAAAAAGACAAGTTATTGTAAATTTTCGTTTATCATATCACGTACACTCGAAGGTCAGATCCTTTGGGAAAAGAGTTGGTAATCAAGGGTGGTCCATATGCTTTTCTTCCATAGCTGCTGTATAAGTTACACGGCCCTTTGGTTTAATTTTTCATGGCAAAAGCCTAATTAATTATAGTGTTGTGCCCACTCCTATAGTTTTTTTTTTTTTTTTTTTGTTGGTGCTAGAACAATAGTCACTTGCCATATGGTTATCGATGATGTGAAAATTAGCTTTTGGATTAGGGTTTCTAATTTTGGATTAGGGTATGTAAAAAAAAGTTAAGTGTTTATTTTTACTATTACATCATTTTAGTTGTACGGCGTTTGTATGACAGTCTATTAAATAACATTATTTTTCTTATTATTCTATCAATTCTTATAGAAAAATATTATTTAGTAGACTATTATACGACTGTCATAATGAAATAATGTGACAGTAAAAATTAATCATTAATTTATCATTTTTTAAGAGTCCTTATTGATCTAAAGGTTGATATTAACTGTCACGTCATTCTAATTATATAAGAGTTGTATAACAATTTACTACATAATATTACTCATTTTGCCGACACAAGTTGGTTCAATCTTACAACGTTGGACATAATTATTCTGTGTCTATTTTCTATTTCCATTTCTATCATTCGGGTTATAACTATATATAAGCCATAGGACTACAGATTTTTATCTGGTTTGTTACATGATATCTTCCATAATATGTATCGTTTATTTTGATTTAGAAGTATGGATGATAAGTGGAGCGATTAGTGGCCAGATTAATTAGGAGAATCCCTACCTGCCGCAATCATAACATACAAGTTGATTGAATAAGCCCCTATAATTTCCCTATAATTTATAGTACTACAATCCTATGACAAATTGATGTGATAATCTACATGTTACAATATTAGTTATAATCAAATTTTTTTATTTAATGGTTGATATGGTAAGTGTCACGAGAACTGTCACATTATATACTTTCTGACAAATTTATAATAAAAGTTATAATAGTCTTACCCACACTCTTATTTCTATAAATAATAATACATGTTAATTCTATATTCACAAAGTGAACATTAGAAGTTGATGTGACTTTTAAATTCACCATTAAATTTACGATAACTTAATATTGACCTTTAATCCCATAATAATTTTAAATTTCAATTTTTGGTGTCTACCTTGTGAATATGAGATTGACATATATAATTACTATATTTCTATACTTTTTTATTATTGCCTTTCATGATGTTCTAGTTTTTCTTTTATTTTCTTTTTCTTTTTTTCTGTTTAGTTAGAGATGCCCATAACCAGGGAGACTGGGCTGGTTAATTGAACTCTTGTTTTCTGTTCTTTAGATTTTCCATTTGAGACTTTAAATTAATATTTATCCACCCCACTATAGACCTGCCCATGGGAGACTCTCTCTCTCTCTCTCTCTCTCTCTCTCTCTCTCTCTAGCTATATTCAGCTTGAGACAAGAATATGATTTTCCTTTAAACAAAAGATTTAGACTTTTAGTGACTATAAAAATTTAAAAACCTGCAATATTGTATAGATAGCAAAAGACAATAAAAAGATTCATTGCGCATAAGAATGAAATACTATTAGCGGAGAGTTCAATTATGACAAGATTGTGATCCACACACGCAAATTATTCAGTTAAGATAAAGAATATAATTTCTTTTCTTGAAAGTTTAATGCACAATATAATTAATTATACATATACCTTATTCGGTGCTGCTGGCCATTGGTAGATCAAGCTTCCAAAGAGTTCTAGATCAGATGCTTTCAAAAATAAGTGTACGGATTAATCATACCATAATAATAATAATAATAATCCAAAAAAATCAGCCCGATCTTACTAAGAAATATTGATTGGAAAGAGAGAGAGAGAGAGAGAGGAGCTTTTTTTTTTTTTTTATCTTTTTTCTTTTTAATAAATAAGAGATTAATTTATATCTTCAACTAAACTCAAATATAATCCGCAAACAACAAACAAAGGGCTTTGAAACAAGCTTTAAAAACCTACTAAAACATAACTAAACTCCAAAAATAAAAAAACTTTCTAAATCAGTATGCTATTTTCAATTTCCCATTTACAACAAAGAATAACATTTTATGGAGTTCTTTTAAATCTATCTTTCCCTATAATGCGAACTCTAACATCTCATTTTATCCTCTGTAACATTTAATTCTCAGAATAAGAAGAGTTAACATATCTCAAATCATTTTTATGGCACCAAATATAATTGACTGCAACTCCAAAAGCCAGCCTTTAAATAAAACATTTCATCACTTTGTTATAAATTAATATTTCATTGGATGGAACATTAGAAACTAATATTAGGTAAATGGTGTATATTAAAAAGAAAGGAAAGAAATTAAATAATAATAATATATATAGCCAAGAAACATTATGATGATGAGGAGGACATATTATTATCCATCGGATTTTGGGGATGATGACACATATTGAGAGGATGTGGTCATGACATGTGAGTACTCTTTCTCCTCCTTCGGAATCGTGGTGGCCCCATGCCAGGGAATAATCTGGTTTTTAGTAATCATGAATCCTTTCTATCTCTATCCCTCATTTCTTTGTCCTCAACCTCCTCATTCATATATTATATATATATATATATATATATAGTATATATGACCACTGCAATAACACCCAATATAGTAACCTTTTCCATCCACCATGGCAATTGAAACTAGCTAGCATCGATCGGCATATTTATGTATGTAAGAGGAAAATATATATTTTCGAATAATTAATTATATATATATAATTATACTTATTCGATTCTCCTTCCTTTCGACTTATTATTGCCTTTTTTTTTCCTCCCACTTTTACTATTTTGTTTATTTTCGTCGTTGTGAATGATTTAGTGTACGTAAGCGATGATGAAAGTATATGGGAAGATGACGCAAGTGGGTCTTCAAAGACTCGAACCAAATTAAAACCCCGTGGCTTAAGAAGAGAAGAATTGGTCCTCTCTCTTTTTTCTCATTCAATTCTTTCTCGATCTCTTTCTTTTCGATGGAAAAAATAAATATATATATATATATAGAATATATTCCGTTGACAATTGTTTGGTTTACATGTGATTCATAGCCGTATATATTTATAGAGTTAGGACCTTAAAACAATTAATTAAGAGGCCATGCCTAATAAATGGGGCTACTTTATTTATAATAATGGAGGCCAACTTAATTAGCTAATTTCCAATTCAAAGGGGATGGCCTCTCGATCGGACAAGTCTCTATCCTAGTGAAGTTAGGCATGCAGTCCATTGAAGCTAGAAGCCCTTCCTTGGAAAGAACACCCAAAGCCAACTAGTTGGGATTTCTATTAATTAGGATCAGTTTTAGGTTACGTTGATCTTAAGATATGCTTAATAAATTATTATATATGAACTTACTTTTGGTCCTGTGGAAATATCTATACTCTTTTTTTTTTTCTCTGTTTTTTTTCTTTTTTTGGCTCTAGAAGGGTTGAAGTTTTCAACTAATTAAATCATAACCTCGTACTCTTGCTATCAAAAATTCAACCCTAAGCAGAATGCTTCTGACAAGCTTTGATATATATAATAATTAATCCCTACATGTTGCACTCGTGTTGGATTATCCTAAGAAAAAAATACAGGCCTCCATTGGTTTAAAAACTGTCGTAATATGATATAAAAGTAAAAGTAACTTTGAGTTTTTTTTTTATAAGTATTTTATGTTTGAAGTTATTTGTTAATGTATTTATTTTTTAATAGAAAGCAAACCGCAAAAGACCAAAAACTTTACCAAACGAGACCACAATCTTATACATACAAAGGCCTTAGAAAACGTTGTCATTACTATAAGGCCTGTTAGAATAATATATTCAAGGCCGAGACTGTTTAATCCAAAACAATTGAAGAAAATGTAATGCCACCAATTCAAATAATTTACTGTAAAAAAAAAAAATGTAAATACAATGATTACTGCTATTAATGTAAAAATACAATATTAAAGTAACAGTACAATCTTACTTTTTTTATTTTGTTTTCTTGAATGTGAAAGCACCAATCATATCTTTTAGAGCTGTCCATCAATAACGGATGTTTGGAGGAATGTGGGAGGAAATTCTAGAAAAACACATACTATGGACTTGATTTTTTACAAGTGGTGGAAGAAATGTTCAACAAATGTGATAAGGAGAAATTTGAATTGTTTGTGTGCATTTCAAAAAAGATCTAGCTTAGGCGTAACTCTGTGGTTCCTAGAAGGGAATTTAACTCACCTTCTTCTATTATATGTGGTACTACGGAGTCCGTAGAGGCGTATGAAAATGCGAATTTGAAAAGTCTTGACTTGACTACGGAAGCTAAGGAGGGGATCCAAATTAATTGTATGTAAGCCTCCCTCTGAAGACCATTATAAGGTAAACTGGTATGCAGCGGTGAACTCTAATAATGGGTGTATGGGAATTAGTATAGTGGTGCGGGATTTTGTGGGATTTTTGATAGCAGCTAAAAGTTTGACAAAGTTGAGAAACCTTGAGTTCGTTGCAGCGGAAGCTTTGGCAGCTTTCCATGCTACTATTTTTAGCAAAAATTTAGGTCTTCAACATGTCATCTTGGAAAGGAAATGCACTTCAGGTGGTAAATATGATAAATGCTACAGATATGAACTTGAGCAAATTTGGTCAACTTGTAGAAGATTATTAGATCACTGGCTAGTTGGCAAGTTAACCACATTCGTCGGGAGGCAAATTATGCGGCCCATGGACTAGCTAAGTTTTGCTGTTAAACAATTCATAGATCAAGTTTGAATATAAGAAATTTCTATATGTATCTGTGATATTATTTCTTTAGAACAAGTTGCTCTAAGTATTTGAGTTTTTTAATGAGAGATTAAGATTTATTCAAAAAAAGTATTGCTCTTCTATTTTCTGGTTTTTTCTCGGTTTAGATTTCTTCCGTTTCCAACGACTGGTGGGAAACCCTAATTGCTGTGATTTCCTTAATCATATATACTCAGTAATAATCCTATACTTGTTAATTAGAAAAAAAAAAAATCCTATACTTGTTTATTTCAGTATAATTAATTTGCTGACTACCAATTGTTATGAGGAATTTTCACAAATTCGATATATATATATATACACACACGCATCTTTTAATATTATGGTCAATCTCCCAATCCCTTCACTAAACATCTTCTCTCTCTTTTTTGGTGGGTACAAAAATCTTCCAAGGCTTTAAAATTCAGAAAGATTTCGTTTCTACGAGACATGGAGACATTATCTTTGTCTACCTCAGTGGGTGTTCTGTGATTTTCACGAACCCCACATGTCCCCCACTTCAATTTCCTTTTTGATGAATGAGGTACAAGATAAAATATGTTATTAGCTGCCATTGATCAGAATGAGATGCCAAATATATATATATATGTTTCCTCGTCCAAGGGTTACAACTGAAAGCTACCCTTATACATATCAACAAATTTTTGTACAGGTATACACCGATCAAATCGAACAGAAATTGATAGGAACTATTTCATAATCGAGATTAGATTTTATAACGTCCAACGGGTTGTATACCTTGCCTATATACGCGCGTTTTCACGTCATAAAGTAGTTAATTAAAATCATGTGTGTACTTAATTAGCCCACGTAATCATCTTTGCCATGATAGCTAGAGAAGTTAATTATAAAGTATGCATATATATGATCAATGATTCTCACAAAAGATAAAGAGTTTGAAAAGCTTCTATTTATTAAGGTGATTATTTCCCTAACATCCCTGTGGCCTCCAGGGTACGTACGCAACAAACGTGTCTTTGAGTCTCAATAACCCCCTACCATTTCTTCTCGTGAAAGAGAAATTATTCAAAAAAAAAAAAATGCGAATGCGATCGATCAGTAACATATAGAAAATATACTATAAATTAATAATAAAAAGATATGTAACGTACTTACATATTTTGTTACATTAATTTTCTAGTATCATCTAAGGCCAATAATCTAATTGTAACTGAATGGTACCTCTTTTTTTTTTTTTTTAATAAATGTAGAGATTGTGATTAAGAGTACTTCTTAGAACCTGTGAGATTAAGCTAGGGTTCTTTTATTTAGGGGCAGAGATAAAAATTTTGTTGTTAGGGAATGGATTGGACTGAGATTTTTTTTAGGAGAGTCACCACTTGTAAAATAACCAAAAAAGCCAATAAATTAACCATTAGTAAAATGACCAAAAAACCTATAATTACTTTTTAACCAAAATTTTCGGGGTCAGGGCCCCCTCAGCCCCCGTGGATTGGTCCATATATGCTTTGATCCGCATGGAATTAATTTTTCTTTTGGTGATGACTAGGATTCTTCTACTCCTACAATTTAGGCGCAAGAATTGATTGTGTGGAGGGATCAAATCGAAGAAGAGATTAGGAGGTAAAGGTTTAGTGGGGAGACAAAATTGCCTACATTTTTGGTAGAAGCGGGGGGAGACAGAGAGAGATAGAAGTGCTGAAATCCCGCAAAACTTCACATGCAGAAGTTTGTGAAATTTAATTCTTACCCAAAAAGTATTTAATTATACAGGAACATTGTAATGATAAAGTTGGACATTTGTGCTCTCGATTTTTTAGCTCCTACAAAACAATTAGAGGGAGCTTAATGTTACGATCGAATTCTATGTGTGTGGGCAGGAGGAAAAGAAAAAAGAATTTTGTGTGTGTATGTGTGAGTTGAAACTAAAATTTTAAGGGGGCGTTTTAATGGGTATAGTCTTTTAAGCTTTATTATCTCGTTTGGTTGGACTTAAGCGGAGGGAATCCACATGTTCAAGGGAATATAGAGTCCCTCCCAACAGTACCTTTTTTATGGGAATGTGGATTCCCTTGACCTTGGAAATATTTTCTTTCTTTTAAATGAAAAGAATGCACACATCTTATACGTTTTTATTAATAAGGCGCTAAACCTTTCTCGTGCCTGCGTTAAACCACCTAAAAAAAAATTGTATACAAAAGTTAGATTTTGATAATTTGTTATGGTTATTTTTTTTAATGCTACCTACCTTTTGGGTTTGATTGTGACCATTTGTAAAATTTGTATACAAAAGTTGAGAACTATTTCATTCCACAAAAAAATAAAAAAACAAAACAAAAATGAATATAAAAATTGTATATAAGAATAAGGAACCATTTTATTCTACAAAAAAAGGGGAATGAACAGATTTTATTTGGTTATAGATGGAAAATAAAATCAAACAGTATAGACAAATTATATATTAAGAAATGAAATAAAAACCATGATTTATATATAATTTTTCTTCTGTCATTTTTATTTAATTTTTAAATAATTTTGTATCAAACAACCCTTATGCATAAAGAAACGTAAAGATATTTTAAGAAAAACAAATAATTCCTACCGGAACTAAGAGTGAACCAAATATGGAAGTCTTATATTTCTAATAATCCTATCAAAATTCTAATCATTCCTAAATGTGGGAATAGTCATATCCCTGAAAATTCAAATTCCCTAACATAAGAATGTGAATGCTATAAAGAATGTTAGTTTCTGGGAACCGAACACCACGTAAGGGTACCGGTCTTTCTTTTTTTGGGCTTGATAAACATGTTAAAACACTAATTAATTTAATATAAAAAAAAAAATTTAGACTATAAATTTGGACTTATCAATATGATATTAGTAATGAAGTTTTTTCACTAGTACTTGGTTTTAGATTTAAAGCATGTTTGGGGTTGTGTTTAAAAATTAATAGAGCTTTTATAGCTTTTTTTTAAAACTTGTTTTTAAAAGTGCATTTTATCTATTTTTAGAGTAAAAAGGTCAAAGAGGCAATTTTATAATTTTTTTTTTATTAAACAAACCACTTTTTTATTTATTATTTTTTGTTTTTCTAAGAATGATACTAATTTTTTGTTTAGCATATCTTTTTAAGTACTAAAATACTTTTTAAGTTTTCTAACGTAATCTCAAACAGGCTTTTAAACCGCTTAATTTCTCACTCCTACACGTCCACACATAAATACTCCATCGTTCTAATTCTTTTTTATTTTTGTTTTTCTCATTTCCACGTCTTCCATCAACCTTGGATATTAATCTTTGAAAAATACTAAGACAAAGACTTTGATTTTTTTTTTTTTAAATGGTTGATTTAACTTTTAAGGCTAATGAGCAGTATCACGCCAGCCTAATAAAATAGGAATAAAATAGAGGTAGTTTTGAGAATTTCTTTAGTCTTTATGAGAAATAGATACTCCATAACTTTTTAAAGCACAAGTGATCATAAAATAATTTTCTTCTATGGAGGAAATATAAGACATTAAATTAATCAAATCAAATGGTATAAGATTTTCTAAAGAAAAAGATTAATCAAATCAAATCATATAGATCTCAAATCTTTAATTTTTATTTTTTTAATATTAAATGGAGAATATAAATTCAAACTTGTTAAGAGAAAAGAAAATTGAAACGACTTAATATAATATGGTGCACTTGAGCTCATATGACGACAAAACGACGTCAGTACCACTTCACGCTTTCAATTTGCAGATGACAAAAGGATAGGATCCGGCAAAGGGGCGAGAAAGACGGAGGGGTGAAACACGTGTACGACAGGATGGGGATCCCACGTGGGACGAGTGGCATTGATTGCTAGCTGTCTAATGATGGTTGGCTCCACCTCAAGTCATGGCGGTGATTCTCTCTGAATTCTGCGTACGTTGTACGAATGCAATTATATGCGCCCTCACTAGTCCCCAAAGAGATTATGTATTGCATTTCCATATGATGACCACCACCCCCCGTGGTCGCTTTCACTATTATTCACCCCACCCACTCTTTTCTTTTTTTCCTTTTTTTTTTTTCACACAAATTTACTTTTATCAAACCAAAATTAAATTATATAATAACAACAACTAAGCAGTAATTAACAAACACTCTTTTTTTAAAAAAAAATATATATATTTTATTCCAAAAAAATAAAAATAAAAACTTTTTAAAAGCGATCGAGCATCTTCCTGAAAGAGAGAAAAATAGTAAAAATATATAATAAAGATCAAGCTCCCAGTTTTCAGCAAAAGAAAATTTTAATTTAACTTTATGAGATCTATTACTAGATGAAACAATAGATATTGCTGTCGGAATAATGAGTAACTACTAGGTCTCAAGACAGCACAAGAGATAAAAAAGAAAAAAAGAAAGGAAGAAAAGAAAAACAAAAGCAGGGTTGTCTAATGTCTAGTACTGCTCAATGGTCACACAATAGTTTGGCATTTGAGTATGAAGAAAATGGTGATTAGAATAATAATGATCTGGCTTTTCAATAGCGAAAGGTGCATCGGTATGGTGACAAGTAATACAATGAAAAAGGAGAGGAGCTGGTCTCTTGCTTTTTGAATAATAAAATTATTATTTCATAACTTTGTTTCTCAAAAAGTAAAGAATCGACTCTTCTCCACTTCAAATGAAATGGAGAAAATCTATTTTCTAATACAATGACATGCATTTACAAGGGATAATATTTTTTAATGATTCATGTATTAGTATTTTTGTAAATTTCGTTAAATCTTGACCAACGTTTAAGTCGTTACAATTTTTTTTTTCTTAAAAATAGAATGGGTGTTTTGAAAATTTTAAAAGGATTTAACGAAAAATCCTTAACAGATGGGAGAAATTTTAAAAAAAAATTAAAAGTTCGATACACTAAATTGAAAAATTTTGAATTTTAAAAAGAACATTACAAAATAGATAATAATTCAAAGGATAAATAAAATTATCCTTAAAATTTAATAAACAAGGCTTAAAAATTCATTATTCAGCTCAATTACAACCTTATCCACATCCGTTTACCCTCAAATTATTTATGGAAGATTTGTAAGTGATTAACAAAGATTTTTCAAAATTAGATGAATAGAGCGAAAACTTAACATGCTGTCGAAGGGTTTTCAACCTTGAATCCGAAGATTTTACTTGTTCTCGCAAATTAAAATCTCTCTATTTTATTTTTTATTTTATTTTGGAATGGTAACAAATTAAGAAAGAAAAGAAGTAATAAGAAGGTGGTTCGTAATAGAATAGTCAGGAGATGGCAACAAACAGAGCTGACAAATTAATAGTCATCGCAGAAGTACAAAAGAAAAACCCAAACCAAGGAGCCAAACACAGATCCAAACAGAATCCAAGAAGAAGCCACTAAATAGCAAAAATTGCTACAAAAGAGTTTCAGAAAAATACCCCACAAACAACAGTAGTTGTACTAGCAACAGTAGGCGGAACACCAACAAAAAGAACAGCGTCTGCGTCTGACATCCAGCACGATATCCTCAAGTACTCGGAACACCAACTCTAGGCCATGTTTGTTAATGTTAAAATTTTTGTTTATATATATATATATTCTAAAAACAAAAATATTAAAAAATAATTCAAAATATAAAACACTTCCTCCTTTTGTTTTTTTTTGTTTTTTTAAACAAAAAATAATAACAAACAACTTAAAATACAAAACATTTAAAATTAATTTCACATTTATATTACATCAAAACACAAACTAACAAAAAGAGCTAAAACAATTTATGTCATTTTAAACTATATATATATATTATATATATATATATATATATATATATATATATATATATAATTATATATATTCAAAACGAGCAGTAATTCAGGTAAGTCTAAGCTGAAATGAACAGTACTTCAGTTTGGGCTGGATGAGTTTAAAAAAAAAAAATTATTTTTTTAATACATGAAGCCCACAAAATACTATTCATATGCCTTGGCTGAAATACTGTTCATTTCAGTCCAGACTTATGTTTATATTTACCGATCCAAAACATATTAACAAAAATTTCCAATTTTCCCTTCAATCAATTGGCTATATCATTTTTTGGATTTTAAAATTATGACTTGGATATCTAATTGTTCCACGATAATGATAGTATCTTGTATTGAGTTGATAGCTCTCTTTTTCTAAGAAATGAAAAAGAGAACCGAAACATGCAACCGAAAGGTACATAATATTATCGTATTTCTATGACGTGGATGTGAATCAGCGGCTCTCTAATTCAGTTAGGACCAAATGGATTGGATCGAATCGTGCAAAATCCTCCATCTGTAAAAATTTTATCTTTGATTAATGCTCTTTCTAGTTTCAAGGATTGGTGGAAAGCACAAATAACTCTTTTAAATCTAACAAGGTAATCCTTAATCAACTTAACAAAATCAGGCTCACCTCTGCAAAAAATAATTAAAGACATCATGATCTTCAAAGTTACAGCTCCAGTACTGGAAATTAAAGTTTCCCTCAGGCCTCAACAATAGCATTGTCTAGGAGACTCAGAAAGGTACAGCTAGCTCTAGTGGAAATTCGTAAGTATTTTTTGTTTTTTGGCTAAAAGCTACCCTAAAAAGCTGGTTAATTGTCAAACAAACCTACAATTTTTACTCTGTTGTAATTGAATTCCTAATAGGGTCGCTGCTGTTAGAATGGACTGTGCAAACCGTACTTTTTGTAGTACCTTTTATTATTACTGTTATTATTTTATCTTTTCAAATTTTGGGTCTCGGCTAAAAAAAAAGGTTTCCCTTGACTTTTGCAGTCCTCGTTATTACTTGACCTAACTCTCCATATGATGACCAAATCAAGCTGAGACCGCAAAAATGTGCCCTCTGGACTCTGGAGCCATCTAATTTGACCATAAACAAATTAGTTAATTCAAAGCAACCGACTATTCTACAGGATTTTTTTTTTTCTTCAACTCATAATCAAACAGCCAAGCTACTCATGCTAATTGGCTTATAATTGACTTGATAATTAAGAATTGAACTTGTCATTACATGATAAGATTATGAGATAAGTCTGTTACCGGCCTTTATGATAACCCTAAACGGTGCACAGTTTACATCAGTTTTCCCGGTCCAGTCCAACAATGGTTGAGCTCGGCCCATTGCAATCCACAGCACAAAGCCCATGTAAACTCTCCCTCATGCCTAGCTACATGTTTCCCTCCAGAGCAATGCTACTGCTACACGTGTCCTCCTTTGTCTCCAAAAGTTAAAAAGTGGTGTTGAATTTGTAATAGATTACTATTAATTATTAATCTAATTGTAATTTTAAAAGTCACATTAGTTTGAAATATGAGTATAAAATTATAGAAAAAATTTCAGATCGCCCCTTGAACTTCTAGCCATTTTGACATGCTCTCTACAATCTTTAAAAACTTTCACTTTGATCTTATGAATTTTTAATGTCTATCACTTATCCCTCATTCATTAGGATAATCCGTTAAATCTTATCAAAATTTTTAAAATATCCCTCATTTTTTTTTAAAAAAAAAAAAAATTGCAAAGATTTAGACGTTGGTTAGGATTTAACAGAATTTGTAAAAATATCCATACTTAAATCTTTGAAATTTTTTTCTATTATTTTTTTTAAAAATATAGTGGTATTTTAAAAATTTTGACAGAATTTAACAATAAATCTAATGAAATAGGGTTATGTGATAAACATTAAAAATTTAAAGTACCAAAATAATAGTTATTAAAACTTATGAGGAGCATGTCAGAAATATTAGAAGTTTAAGAAGCTATCTGAAGTTACTATAAGATTATATAAGTCAATCTTAATTCGACCTACTAATTAAACAAATTAGACATTTCAACACTAACCAACTAATTTTGCATTAAAATAATGTCAAATTTGCATTTTTCTGCCCTCCCTGGAAAAACTTGACTAAGCAAACAAATATGGAATATTGGCGCGAGAGTCAAGCCCACCACATAATACCATTACATCACTCGACGACTCCTGCCCGTCTTACACGTACACCACTGACGGCTTTCCTAGCTGGCCAAAGCCCCATCCAGCCCCTAAGGCTCACCCACTTGTCATTTTAACTCTTTCCTCTTTCCCTCACAAAACATTAATAAAAAAATGTAATAGAAAAGGAAACAGATCGAAACAAAAACAGTGGGGAAAAATGTGGTTGTGAAAAGGAAAAGAAGAAAGAAAGATGAAGGCGGAGACGGTGACTCTGATTCTGGTGAATCTTGCGGGGATTATGGAGAGGGCAGATGAGTCTTTGCTACCGGGTGTGTACAGGGAGGTGGGGGCGGCGCTGCACACGGGCCCAACGGGCCTGGGGTCTCTCACTCTCTTCAGGTCCATTGTGCAGTCGTTGTGCTACCCTGTCGCCGCCTACCTGGCCATGCGCCACAACCGGGCCCATGTCATCGCCATCGGTGCCTTCCTCTGGGCTGCCGCTACTTTCCTCGTCGCCTTCTCCTCCACTTTCTTACAGGTAAGGGAAATCATATGCACACCCTCTTGCCCTTTTGTGATTGGTTTATTTGTAATCCTTGTTTGGTTGCTGAAAATTCCCTGATCAAAAAGTTGTTTCCATTTCTTGCCATTAAAATAGATTGTAGTGATTTGATTGGTTTCTCATTTCTGGGGTCAGTTTTGAGAAGGTCTTTCTTTTGGCTATGGTAGTTGGGATAAATTAGGTGACTGGTGCATTGAATTCCCCAAATTGGTACGTCTAAAATACTAACATTGATTAAACTTAAAAGGAAAGAATTTGAGTATATTCGTTTCCGATAGAGTATATGCTAGTATCTGAAAATTCGGTAGCTTCACTAGCAGAAAAATAGTGGAAGATTTGGTGGGGTGGGGGCTTTTTGCTCTATTAGAGTGCTGCTGTTGTTGGATAGGTAAAAATTGAAATCAATTCTCCTTAATAATTTGAAGTTTAAGTTTGATCTTGCTATTATGCATTCGGGGACAACTTGATATAAACTAATGCCTAAATCGAGAATTTTGAATGAATCCTTTTTAGTTTTAATATGATAATGTAATTAAAAAAATTTACATTAAATATCAAAAATAAAAAAAAATTTACTTAAGAATCATTATTTTCGCTTTTAGGGATGCAAACTTACTAAGAAAGAAAAATGCACAAGATTAGAAAAATACTTGCAAACAGAATAAATATTATTTGTACTAAAATCGAAATAATCTAAAATATAAAGGTTAGAGCAATAGGACTTAGCAAAAAATATTGATATTTAACCAACTAGATAACAAAGAGAAAGAGAGTAAAAATTACCGTAGATATGTCGAAAGAATGTATGAGAGATATATTGTTTTGTAAATAGAGATAGGTGGCATAGAAACATAGAGTGAAATGAGAGATTGATAGAGTAAAAATCAAAATAGAAAAGAAGAGGAAAGAATTAAAAAATGAATCATGATAGAGTTATTAATACATTTGATGTTTCAGCTCATAGAAAGAGACATAAACTTTTTGAAAATTGATTTCTACCATCATATCACATTAAGTAGTTGAAATACTCCTTATAAAGAAAGAAAATTCCTATGGTCAGAAAGGCTTTCATCCCTCTCTCTTCCTTTTGCAAACTAATTAATTCTTTAGCCACGTAGTTTATATATATATATATATATATATATATATATATATATATATATATATATATATATATACATACATATATATTAAGTAATTCGAGAGATATCATTAAAACTAAAGCGTTCCAAGTATTCAGGAAGTATACATGAGAAAACACTTAACTAGAAGTTTAGAAAGAGAAAAAAGAACAAGGAAATCATGATAACTAATCAATAAATGAGAAATAAAAGCTGTTGGCCAAAGATATAGAGTATAGCAAAATAACGATTTAATCTCCTTCAAAGTCCCTTCATGGTCCCCTCCAAAAGAAGTTTTTTTTCGTTGTTAGATCCTTCTACAATGTCTTAGATTGCAATGATGGCTTTTGTTTCCTTTGGAATAGTGTTTTGCGGACTAAGGTTCTTTGAAGGTAGCCTTTTTTGTTTGATCGGCAGCCCTAAGAAAGATCCTTACTATGGATAATCTGAGGAAGTGGCATGTCATCGTAGTTGATAAGGTACTATATGTGCAAAAGGAATGGGGAGTCTTTGGATTATCTTCTTCTTCATTATGAGGTTGCTGGTGCCTTATGAAATGTTTTCTTCAGTTGATTTGTTGCTCTTTAGGATTATGCTTAGATGTGTAGTCGACTTATATGCGTGTTGGTGGACTGTCGATAGCGTTTGGAGTGCTGATGTGTGGAAGATGGTGCCTTCGTGCCTTTTGTGATATCTACGGTTCTTAAAATGCATTTATTTCTTAGGGGGCCTTAGGCAAACTGATGTAGGACAGAACGTGGCACACTTTACTGTCGGGACCAATCGCAGGCATGTGGGCTATCAGTCCAAGGGTGAGCAAGAGTTTACTGTCAGATTAAGGGTGCGCAGCCGCGCAGGGATTTACTGTTGGGGCCTTTTAGTGTCAATGGGATTGATTAATTGATTTTTGATAGCAATGGGATTTGATTAATTGATTTTTGATAGCTAGAACATTAGTGAACAAAATCAAGGATTTTGATCAAGAAGGAAAGGGGGCAACTAATTGATTATGTGATTTGAAAGATTTCCAGCATGATAGCTTTCCATAATTCCCTAATTTTCCATTTAGGAGATTTCCATCTTTAGATTTCCTTTAGCAACGAGTCTTTCCATAGTGATTGTATTTTTCCTCTTCTATTTTATTTCCCTTCTTAGGAGATTTTATTAGATTTTGTAACTTTAGAGTTTCACTATAAGTTAGGAATATTTGTATTGAGAATTTAGTTTGGAGATCAACAATATTTCAGTTTATCATAATCAACGTATGCGTTGATTTGTGCATTCAAAACACAAATTTTCAGTCACGTCTGTTGGTCGCTTCCATTACGGCACAAACACTTTAATTGCTTACCCAAATAGCTGGCCCTACATGCATAACAGACTAGAAGAAGTTTTCACTTCATCGAGTCTCTGATGGCTTCCTTGTCAAATCAAATAAGAACAATACCAGTGATTCACAACATTTAACAGCTGTTGAGGGTTATGTGATAGTATATGGATTCTGTTGTGAAATGGAGCTTCAAGTTTAAGCATATTCTACCTTTAAATATGTGTTATACTTGGCAAAAATATGAAGTTTTAGAGCTATACAAGTGAGTACTATTATCCTTGGCATACCAGCTGATTGTTTCCGCTTTAAAGTCATCCATCTTCTGTCAAACAGGTGGCCATATCTAGAGGTTTAAATGGGATTGGCCTTGCACTAGTTGCACCTGCAATCCAGTCACTTGTAGCTGACTCAACTCACGACAGCAACCGTGGTACGGCTTTTGGATGGCTTCAACTAACGGGCAACCTTGGTTCAATTATTGGTGGACTTTGCTCGGTATTGATAGCTCCAATAACAGTCATGGGAATTCCTGGTTGGAGAATTTCCTTTCATCTTGTTGGAGTAATCAGTGTTATAGTAGGGATTTTAGTCCGTCTTTTCGCCCATGATCCACACTTTTCAGATAGTGGTACAAAAATTATAGATCCAGTTCCAAGTAAACCTTTCTGGTCAGAAGTGAAGGACCTTATTCAAGAAGCAAAATCAGTTATTAAGATTCCATCTTTCCAGATTATTGTGGCACAGGGGGTCACCGGTTCATTCCCCTGGTCAGCTCTGTCATTTACAGCCATGTGGTTAGAGCTCACTGGCTTCTCCCATGGGAAAACTGCATTCCTCATTGCCCTGTTTGTGATTGCTAGTTCCCTTGGAGGCCTATTTGGTGGCACTATGGGAGATATCCTTTCCACTCGCCTCCCAAATTCTGGAAGGATAATTCTAGCACAGATAAGCTCAGCATCGGCTATCCCTCTATCAGCAATACTTCTGCTGGCTTTACCCAATGATCCATCTACAGCAGTGCTCCATGGTTTGCTCATGTTCATCGTGGGCTTCAGCATATCCTGGAATGCTCCTGCTGCAAACAAGTAAAGTCTTTCAAACTCAAATCCTTTCCCCTTCCATCTATTAAAATAAATTCACATATTCAGAATTTTCTCGCAAATAATCCAATAATGTCACAAGGCATTTGGGTTTTTTGTAAATAACAAAACTCACTTTGATAACAAGAGCATCTGCACACAAGCCGAAAATGTAAAAACCGGATTCTATCATCGAAGTAACCAGAATAATCGTAGAAGATGTGGCAACTATGTCATTACTAAGAAAGAACATTATAGACTTGTTAAGATTGAATTGTTTCACTTTCTTGTGATCAGGAAGGGCCCACTAAGTTATCTATTATGTAAAGCAAAAGCTAAAAGAAAAAGTTATTAGCTTTTCATGAAGGGATGATACTTAAAAAAGATGTTATCATAACTAATAAAGGATGATTTTAATTATAAAGATGTTTTCATTACTCATAAGTTGACGGTTTTGATTTGATGGTGTATGCAGTCCAATTTTTGCGGAGATAGTTCCTGAGAGATCCCGAACAAGTGTCTACGCTTTGGATCGTTCTCTCGAGTCAATACTATCATCATTTGCTCCCCCTGTAGTTGGGTTATTGGCTCAGCATGTTTATGGTTATAAGCCAGTTCGCACAGGATCCAGCGAATCTGAAGAGATTGCGACAGATAGAGGGAATGCTGCATCGTTGTCCAAGGCACTCTACACATCAATAGGAATTCCAATGGCTCTCTGTTGTCTCTTCTATTCATTTCTCTATCGCACCTACCCAAGAGACCGAGACCGGGCAAAGATGGAAGTTCTGATAGAATCAGAGATGCATCAAATGGAGCTTGATCTTAATTCACCAAGAGGCGGAGAGCTTGATCTTGATGACGAAGAGAATATGTTGCTTTACCGCCAGTTGACATTCTCCAATTTAGGTGAATAGTAATCCCAAAAACCGGAAGCTGGCCTTACTATAAAGGCAGCACACCATTGAAGAAGCTCGCCTCACGGGAAATTTCAATCACGGGAGAACGTCTGAGCATATTGTTGATGAGAGTACCATACTATACAGAAACCTCATACCAATCTTCTTCTGATATTCTTCAGCCTGATAGAAATGTAGTCGACAAGAACTCATTGAAAGGTTTAAGACTATTGAATGGCTCGTCAGTTTTGTTTGCCAGATTTCGTGGCTTAATGAGTTACCCAATTTTATCCATTTTCTAGCAACAGAGTTTAGTGTGTAGCAGAAAATGTCAGCAGTGTATAATAGCCCTTTTTTTTATTTGTATTCTATGTCTCGATTGTCTATTAAGCCTTTCACAACTTAATTTGATTATGATTGTCACAGGAAGTCTCTACGAACATATGCATCTATCTACCATATAAACATATTTATTTATTTATTTATTTATTACATAATAGTAAGTATCTGGTAGATATGAAATTTGGAATGTCTTAAACTTATAAGCCAATATAATTTTGAGAGCACATGATGGAGAGGAGCAGCATGCCAAATACTTAGATGGGTTTCGAAGCAGAAATCATCACGAAACGCCTATTTCTTATACATGTAAAACCAACTAGCCCACAAGCTCTGCACAGATCTTCTAGTTCCCCTTCAGATAAGAAGACGTGGCTGCCTGATATTAGTGTTGTATTCTATAGTAACAAATAAATAACCCACCATCAGCAACAGATCATCAATCACAAGAAGTATAATTATGACTGCAAGTTAAGACTTTTCGCAGCTTTTTTAAAATAATAATATTGTAGCTCAAAGTTGGGAAACTGTGTCTTGCTGCTACTGAGCAGAAAGGAAACGCCATTCTTGTCTGGAAACATCTTTGACAGAAAAATATAAGAAGCCATGATATATCTCATATACAGCAACAACACCAGAAACCGTGATGATAGAAGATAAACAGAAATCAAGTCCCTTTGATCTAAACTACAATTATGATCCCAAACTATCCATTCCAAAGGAGCATTTTGAATCAAATCGATCAACAGCCATGCGAGATTCAAAGTTGAAAACGTGTACCTGGCGTAGAGTCCTCAAAAATGGAAGGAAAGCAAAAGGCCCGTCGATTATGTAGGTGGTAGCAACAAACACTCCTCCAGGTCGCAGAACTCGACTTATTTCAGCTACCTAAAAAACCAAAACTACCAAGTTTATGTGGAAATAAAGAACATAGGGATCTGAGTCATTAAAGTAATATATGATTAAGCGAGGGGGCTACAGCACCAGAAGGTGCTTAGACATGCTCTTCAAGAACTGTAACCTATTTTCCAAAGAAATTATATAGGATTCCTTAAGAGTTAAGAGATCCACAAGTAGATAAGTCTTCACCTAAAGACTAAACAAAAATCAGACACAATAGTTTTTGACCCTTCACACAATATATTGAATAAAGTTTAGATTACATTTTCCCTTGACTTGCACAATCCACTTGGTACTAACTAAATGTTCGACTATGAAACAAGTTAATAAGTTCAACTGCTCTCACGTTTCTATTGATATTTTTTACACAGGAATGCACAAGAAAGATGTATGAGGAAATGTAGTCAAGGTAATTGCAGAGACAAATTCCATACAAAACAAAAATAAACATAAAAATAAAAAGTTCCACACAAAAATAAATAAGAAATATAAAAATAGAAGTGAGTTTCTTTCTTTTGGTCCATTTGATTTAAGGGAATTATTTCCCAGCAAAGAACATTGTTGTGAAAAGGTATTTAATCAACAATCTTTTCTAGTTGTCATGTTATCAATCTGTGCAGCATGAAGTTTGTCTAGAGAGATTCAAATGCATTGACGTAAAACCTTTAGCAAGTCAGCAGATTTTAAGAAGGAAATCTTTTAGAAAAGTGAAAAATATACATGTACTTCAGTGATCTCAAGGTAATCCTGATTTCTTTGGGACTCTCACTATAGCAGTGCTGGAATATGGTGTATATATTCTCCATCATAAAAAATATAGAACACATAAAAGAGATTGAAACATCCAGCAATGAAAAAGGAAATATTGAATTCGAATTTCAACAATATTTTTTGGTAAGTGAATTTCAAGATTTTGCCCATCATGGTTTTTGAAAGTACAAGGCAGGTTAAAAGTTTTTGTCATCCTGTGAGGTAACATAAGGCACTAGAAGTTTTTGCTGGCACTCTTGAGTTTTTTGTCATCTTAGAATTTGCCTTTTAAACTCACCTTGATATGTGCTCACATACCTTTAAATCAATAAATGGCCATGATAGGCCAGAAATTAAGTCAATAGCAAAGCCAGAAATTTTCACTACTGTATATTTTGCTCTATATAGTAACACAAAGAAAATATTATAAATATAATTCAAGATGCAAAATGAAGTATTTCTCATTAGATATATAATTCAATATGCAAAAAATCTTATCAACCTATTTGTTGGCCTATGGATGCATGATGCACTTCCATGACAGTGAAAGATGATGGTTTTCTCTCAACCGAGAACTTGGCGTACCCTTTTGAAGTCATGGTCATGGAGGAGAGAGAAAGTAAAAGAGAAAAAAGGGAGGGTTAAAGGGACTTGGGGGAGGGTGGAGGAAAGAGACACGTTCTAGATTTTAGGAGAAGGCATCCTTTGGCTTTTAGAAACTTTTGGAGATCAAGCTTTTTGGGTTTTGAAAAAAGCACTTTTTTTAAAAGATTTTATGACTAAATTTTTTTTATTTTAAAAAACCTAGATACATATTTTTGTTTTCTTTTTTCTTTTTTTGTGTCAAGGAAGCGGGCTAGGTAGTTTTTTCAGATTTTTGGGAGGGCCAGATTACACCTTCCTAAAGGGAGGAGGTACCGCTTGGCTACAAAGGCTGGTGGTCCTCTATGAGTTATCCCTGTGCCAATATATAGGAAGCCTAGGCAAGAGGAACAATTAGCTTGAAAAACCATATATAGAAGAAATACTCACAGCTGCTGATGGTGATGGCCAACAGTGTAAAGCTGCACCAGCATGCACAGCATCGACAGAACTTGAAACGAAAGGAAGCCTAGAGATATCAGCTCTGACCAAGATAAAGTTCCTAACAGAAAACCAACTCAATCAGATTGAAAACTGATATTATACTTATGAAAGCTCACTTGTCTTATGAAATGATTTTAAATTTATAAGTATCATAAAAGAAACGAATTTAAATTTATAAGTTAAAACTTTATACTCTTTGGGAAAGTTCTCCTCCTGCTTAATGAATTCATAGCATTGCTCCAACATGTTCTCTGAGTAGTCCAAAGCAACAACATGGGAAAACAATCCACTCTTGGCAAATAGTCTAGAAAATAACCCACTTCCACAACTAGCATCAACAATATTTCCTCCTACAACCGGCTTTATGAAATCCTTCATCAATTCAAACTGCAGAAAGATCAGCACATGGTTAGTAACTCATCAATCTTAAGTGGATGCATTAGCCACAAAAATCCACTAATTTCTGTGTCTATTTTACGCCACCTCAATATTATTTGACAAATATGATGAAACGGATACAATTTATAATTAATAGCATTTCAAATGGGTCCTTTTGTATTTGGAAGCATTAAATTCAATCTTTTTTTCTTCACACATCTGGTATCTTGAAATCACTTGCTTTCATTTAATAAAAGTTACTATTATTGACAGCAGGGCTTCCACTTTCTTTGATGATGCTCTTCTAGAATCAATGATTTTCAGTTCATATACCAAAAAAAAGCAGGATGGATTGATTTAACTTCCATCATATGTCCAAGAACACCTTCATATACTAAGTATCTGTTGGACACGCTTTCAACTGCATTGCTCAAAGCTGCAACTTCTTTTTATGATTGCATAAGCTTTACAGGCTACCCATAAAATAACAGTAATTGCAATGTAGTAAAGAAGCATTTAGTAAATCTTTATGCAACAGAGTAAACAAATAAATAGATAGACTTGTAAATCACCTCTTTTTCTGGTCCTGGAAAACCACCCCAGACAGAAAAACTTTGACGCCAGCCCCTCTCATATAGAAACGATATCAATGGAAGCCTGATCCAGCAAACAACCAAAACACATGATACGAGATGCCAATACAGTCAACACCATCGTATGATTCATATTAGACAATCAGACTGATGTGACGTAAGACAATTATATGGATTGTGCAGGAAAGCACCTAAAGTGGCAGCAGCA
Source organism: Betula pendula (assembly GCA_900184695.1). Taxonomy (NCBI): domain Eukaryota; kingdom Viridiplantae; phylum Streptophyta; class Magnoliopsida; order Fagales; family Betulaceae; genus Betula; species Betula pendula. The sequence goes on along the minus strand of FXXK01001601.1, from coordinate 13,462 downwards.
ACAATATTTGATCTATGTTCATACACTATCCATGCCATAAAAGCCAAAAATACCAAGGTTGACAATGGAGGACCTATAGATGCAGTGAAGTTCTTAACCAGAATCTGAAATGAGACAATACTACTTGAATACACCCAAAAATGGAGCCTAACACAAATGCTTCCTGATATGGAGAAACTGAGTGATTTTGCATCTGAATACTCTTCAACCCTTTGTTTTCTGCGCTAATCCATCTCCAAAAAACATGTACTATAAAATTGAAGAATGCTACTGAAGGTCATATAATCGCGATTAATAAACAATGTGCCCACCTGAAAAGCTCCGTGGAAAGTGGCATTGGCTCACCATAGTTCTTGGCCCCACTAGCTGCCGTCAGGTCAAGATGTGTTTTGTTGCTACTATAAGATTTCTTACAAGTGCTACATTGTAAAGTAGACCCGGCTGCAGACTCTCTGCGGAAAATTCATTTCAATGCAAACAAATTAAAAATTGGGTGCATTGCAAACAAGTGAAGCAAAAAAAATAGAAGATCGAGTACCCTGCAGGAAATTCCCAAACAAGTAACCTAGAACCATTCCGATAATGAAATTACTTACACAGATAAGCCCGGATTGCCAATCAACGTTAACGACTCATAGCATATGGGGCAAGCTAAAATGTTCTTGCTGGTGCTTACCTCCTTTTCAACGACAAAAGGATCCTAAACATAAACAAAATTACAGGAAATAATAGAGAGCCAGATAATAACAGTCATATATAAATAATTATCATTTTTGATTTGTACAATTGTAGTAATTGTAATTAGATTGATTGTGTAGCACACAAATGTAAACTTGAATATATCAAACTTTAGAGCACCCAGCTATACAACCACCAAACCAGACCTTCAAAATTTTCATCTTCCCTCCATTTTTTTTTTAATTAAATCACCGTTTCTCCTAAAAGTTTAAGCTAATAAGAAATAGTAAATTTAATCATTTAATTAATGTTTTTAACACTCCCCCTAATTTCTAACACTACCCTTCACTCGTGGGTTTAACCTCTCCATCAATAGACCACGTGAAATATTTAATTGAAAATGGGTACATAAAGTTTAAATCACCGTTTATCCTAATTAGAAAGAATGAATTTAATCCTTTAATTAATATTCTAATATCTTCCGCTTTCTCGCCAACCAAACAAAAATATCAAGAATGTGGGTGTGTGAGTTTGGTGGCATCATGTCCACACATGAAAAGAAGTATATATTGCTGAATTGGGGGGGGGCATTCAATTTCAAGAATCTGGCAACAGAAAAGCGAAAGGGAAAAGCAATAGTTACCGTTGCAGGCGTGGTTTCGACAAAGGCAGTTGAAGAAGAAGAAGCCCGAACTTTTGCGGCGAAAATGCGTTTGTCCAAGATTCGTGCGGCAGAGGATTTGAAGAAATAACGCCTCGAGTTACCGAGCTGTCTGGGGAGGAAAACCGATGAGAGGTTGCTCATAACTCCCGCCATAGCTGAGCGTGTTTGCTACTTTCTTGCTTTGAAATTCAGTTTTCTGACAATTTTGTTTCAAAGAGGAACGTGTTCTAGCAATTGACCTGAATTTGCCTTTCTTATTTGGACGTTCACCGGAATTTTTATTTCAAAAAAAAGAAAAAGAAAAGCCTTTGTTTATCTTTGTTTTTCTATTAGGGAAAAATATAAAAAAGCCCCCTATACTGACAGCCTATTCTAAATGAGCCCCCTGAAATGGCAAGTGTGCTATTCCGACCCAACAAACTGTCAATATGGTATAAAAAGGCATCTCCGTTAGCATCTTCCGTCAAGCTGGATGGAAAATATACCACGTGACGTGCACGTGACAAATCTCGCCCAAAACTTCCAATTTTGCCCTTCATTGAGGATGAGAGTGCCATCCTCCAAGGGATCCAACGCTTCGTCATCGAATGAGAGTCGGAGAAGGAAAGACAGTTGTCTTTCGTTCTCGGCTTCTCAGCTCTGCAGCGGCGACCACAGGATCGCCGCTTCGAGAGTCGTCCGTCGCCGCAACAGAAACACCGCTCCAACGGTGGTTTCTCCCAAAGCCGTTTTTTACTCCAAAAACTCCCAGACTTGCCTCGACCCGGACGCTAGCCGAGTCTGTCCTATTCTCTCTCTCTCTCTCTCTCTCTCTCTCTCTCTCTCTCTCTCTCTCTCTCTCTCTCTCTCTCTCTCTCTTTGTAATTAATTAATCCGAGCGAGCTCAACTAATTGGATTGAATGTGATTATTATTCAGAGTGTGCTGGGGATCATTCTGGGCGGCGGAGCAGGGACGAGGTTGTACCCGCTGACGAAGAAGCGCGTGAAGCCGGCGGTTCCTCTGGGAGCGAACTACAGGCTGATAGACATCCCAGTGAGCAACTGCCTCAACTGCAACGTCTCCAAGATCTATGTACTCACGCAGTTCAATTCCGCCTCTCTCAACCGACACCTCTCCTGCGCCTATGCAAGTAACATGGGCGATTACAAGAACGAGAGCTTTGTTGAGGTTCTCGCTGCCCAGCAGAGCCATGAAAAAAATCTCGATCCAAGGGCTTTATCGGCATTTCACAATGTCGAAGGAAGGGCAAAATTGGAAGTTTTGGGCGAGATTTGTCACGTGCACGTCACGTGGTATATTTTCCATCCAGCTTGACGGAAGATGCTAACGGAGATGCCTTTTTATACCATATTGGCAGTTTGTTGGGTCGGAATAACACACTTGCCATTTCAGGGAGCTCATTTAGAATAGGCTGTCAGTATGGGGGCTTTTTTATATTTTTCCCTTTCTATTATTATTATTGGGAATAAAAAGACTTATTTGTTTGGGCCGTTCCAGATATCCTGGCATGCCCAGAAACGAATCTGGAGTGGGACCTGTTGGGCAATTTGTTAGATACACCATTTATACTATAATTAAATTATATTTAACATTATTTATGAAGTGACACCTTTAATTAATTATTAGATTAATTTTGTTAAATAAAAAAAAATAATAGGTGATTTGGAGGTTACGTCAATGTTGTTGGACACTTGCAGGGACGGAGCCACTTGAGACTTTGGGGAGGCCTATGGCAGTGATGGCACTTTCAAAATTTTAAAATTCTTCCTAAATATTTTATTCTTTTTTTGAGATATGCCATTAAAAAATTATTTTTAACCCCTTCAATAATTTTTTTTTACTTTTGCCCCCAAACCTAAAATTCTAGTTCCGTCTCTAGACACTTGTAAAATAAAAATATAATATCTAGCATAATCTTTGCTAAATAATTGATAAGAAAAGAGTGAGGTTCTAATTTCTAAACGAATGTTAAATTGGCATGTAAGAAGCACATGTTTTTTTATTAATGTTATTAAAAAAACATATAAGAAACACATGCTATTAAAAAAAAGTATGTGTTTCTCACATGTTAAGAACACATGTCATTTTTAAAAACTAGTTTGTAGAAAATTTCTATCCAGTGAGTTTTAACATTTGTAAATTCTTATCTATTTTTTTGAAAATTAAAATATTATCTATTCCTATTTATTCAATCTTGTGTAGATTCATAAATGATTTCTTTTAAGATTTGATAATAATAATTTAAAAAATTATACATTATAATATTTTAATAATAGCAGTGAAAAATAACAAATATCATCCTTTCACTTTGACATGGATATTAATTTAAAATTTATCTCCTACACTTTACATATGTGACAAATTAAAACCTTTATTATTATTATTTTATTTTATTTTTAGAGAAAAGGAGCGTATCTCATATGTAATCAACTCAGGTGCAACGCTCAAAAGATATATTCCTCCCTACTAGTCAAAGCTACCTTAGCAAGGTAATGGGCTACTCCATTAAGGATATGATCGACATGGTTGATGCTTTAGGTGTGCAAGCATTGCAGTAAGCCTCTAACTTTCTCAATGAGATGACGATATTTGCTCCAACTTGGGCCTTGCTTCTTCAAGGCTTGCACGATTTGAATCACATCTCCTTCTAAAATCACTTTATAGAAATCAAGTTCCTAAAGGAAAGTGATCACATGTAATGCCACCAAAGCTTCTGCAATAATTGGGTCAATAATGTGAGCTATGGGGGCCAAGAGTGCAGTCAATACCTCTCAACTGTTATCTCGCATTATAACGCCAATTCTCATAGTTCAATTCTTTTTATCCACCACCGCGTCCTAATTGGCTTTGACAAAACCGATCGGGGGGCTTGCCACGGGGAGGTTGGGCTCGAGATGTGTTAACCATAAGAGAGGGATGAGAATTAGCTTTTTGAAAGTTTAAGTTTTAGTTGCACCACTTACTACTGAATTAAGAGGACCCACCTAACGCTCATGGACCATTGCATTGCACCTTAGCCACAACTTTCTAGCCACAATGGCCATAAGTTCCATATCTTCCTTATCCAAAAAATGGAACAAGTCCTCTATGATCACCATAAAATCCTCATGTACAAGACTACGCTTCTAAATCGTCTATCTACACATGCTCCAGACAACCATTACAACTGGGGCAAGCCCATAAGACATGACCCATAGTTTCTAACTTGACACCGCACACATGACATAGGAGATCATTAGTGATTTTCCTTTTGAATAAGTTGCTTTTCGTAGCTAAGACATTATGGCAAACCCTCCACATAAAGACCTTCACAGCATGAGGCACCTTCATTTGTCACAACTGTTTTCAAAGGACTCCCTGCTAATTGGATCGAGAACACTCATCACCGGCAACTACTAAAAGACTTTTGAAGATGATAGGCACTCTACACCGTGAACTCTCTATTCGCAATGTGGGACCAAACCAATTTGTCGTTGTTATGAATAGACCCCAAAGGGAGTTAGCAAATGAGATCAACAGTCCCCTCCCCAAACAGTTCAAGTACCATGCAGATCTTCCACCCTTTAGATTCCCAATCAATAAGGTCTACTACTAGTCTACCTTTGCATCATCACTAAGACTTCCACTCGAGAGAATGTCCGGGAATCTTGAAGAACAAGGAATGACAAATACGAATTTGTTTCCTATTACCAACTTGCCACGTTAACCGCCCCTTGAAGAGTTGTCTCGCAGACCATATGCTTTATTAAAAATTGCTCGTTAAATCTAATGCAAATTAAATGTTAAATAATATGTTTATCCTTTAATATCTATTCAAATTACAAAACAGCTATTCCCCCTTGATATGCGTATTTCACTATGTCAATATAGGGCGATTTTTTGAAAGTCTTACTTGTAAGTACATCAAATTTGGTTTAAGATGTTTATAGAATTAGTAAATTCTTAATAATTCAAGACAACATATGATTCTAGATGTCAATTTAGTGACATATTGAAGAACCTACATTAACGAGGAACGATTATTTTGTAATACCAATGGATACTAAAAGATGAATTTAAATTACAACATTAAATGGATACCTACGCAAATTCAAATCAAAGAAGCATTATTACAGAAGCTCAGGGGAAAAAAAAAAGGAATATTAGAAATAAATACATATATCTAGAGAACAAAATCATAGGCCCGTCTAGCTCAGTTGGTAGAGCGCAAGGCTCTTAACCTTGTGGTCGTGGGTTCGAGCCCCACGGTGGGCGCGTGTATTTTTGTTTTTACAGACTCCTTTTCCCACTTGGTCCACCTCTAAAAGTGTGTTTGGCATTACCAAAATAAATTACTGAAAATTAATATTTGGGAATGGTTTTTTTTCTTAAAATACATAATTTTAAAAGTTAAATTGTAATTTTTTTTTTTAATTTTTAATTATGTTTTTAAAATAAAGTTTTGAAATTACTACTTTTAAGTCACACTTTTTTTAAAATTGCAAACTTAAATGGGTCTAAATGAGACAAGTTTTTGTACGAGGACTTTAATACAACAGCTTTATTGCATTATTTGTGGTTGGACCATCTCGTTAAACTGCTCCTCTGTTTTTATTCTTTAGTTTTTCCTCGGTTTCCTGCCAATTGGTGGTTTGCTATTTCTTTAAGATATCACTAGATGACACAACCTCTCTCTCTACTCTCTGTATTTGATGTAAAAATAAAAAACAGACGAGAGAAGTTAAGGCCCAGTGGAGTAGTTGGCCGATGGCCACCCAAAAAAACTTCTTCTTTTATTTATTATTAATTATTATTATTATTATTATTATTATTGTTGTTGTTTACAAACGAACCGCTGAGATTAAGAGAATCGCATGGAATCTCAGTTCCACATAAGACTAATTAGTCTAATTATAATCATTAATCATGATGGTGTTCGTGTTTTGGCCTTGGACCGATGGTGGTTATCACACCAGATCGATGCTAGTTTTCCAGCACTTATCCAAGACAATGACAACTATGTTTGGTTAATTTAATTTGAACCGTTTAGGTTGTTAATCCTGCTGCCGACATAACTCCATTGGCCCATCATGAATACAAGTCAGACCCGGTCCTTATTCTGTTAATTTAATCATTAGTTGATTGAGATTAACTGATGTTTAGTTATTAGTTAAACTATTCTGATCAAGTTAAACCACTTGCTTAACTTGAATAGTTTAACCGTGTTGATGTGCCCCCCGCTTGTTAATGGACGAGGTACACAACTCCTCCTTGACAATGACCATTTGTTAATCCTGAATTAATTCTATTAACATCCTGTGATTAGGCTCAGGCTGTTATGGCATAACATGCCATTCCTCTCATATTCTTTTGTAATGCAAATAGAAACCAAAAGAATCCTAGGGAATTTAAATAGCAAGAGCAGCTTCACCAGACATTTTATATGGTTCATAATAATTAAATATAATTATTATGAATTACTTTATTTCTCTAGTAGATATTTTAAAATTAAACATTTTGGTTCATTTTGTTACGGTTAACTTTCATACACTATAACACCTTTTAGTCTTTTTTTTTTAAAAAAAAATTATTTTCTCTCCCATCTCTCCCTTCTCCCTCAACTTTCATAATAAAGTACATTAAAAAAAAATAATATTTAAAAAAAATTGAGGGTTGAAATAAATAATCCGTTAAAATTTGTATTGAAAAACTAGTAATTAAAATTTTAAAAAAAAATTTTAAAATTTTTTTTGAGTAACTAAAATAATCACTACTGCCGAAGATATTCGCATTGGCCTCAAATTAAAGAAAAATGCTATTCAATTATTTCAATTGTTTATTTTTTAGTTTTTTTTGTCTATATTGCACATTTACATCCACTTTTAACATTTTCTAAGAAAAATTACACATATCTTCTCGAACTGTCAATAAATTTGTAAATATTTTTTAAAACTTTAAATTAGAGCAATGTTTTCAAGCTAAAAAAAAAATTACATTGTATCACTTCTGTACCAAAAATGACGAAATTATCCTTACACAAATTTAGGAAAAAAAAGAAAAAGAAAAAGAAAAAATCGTTCCTTTCATGTGGCACACTTACCTACCTTGTCGGGCATGTAACCTGGTGTTCCAGTATCCAGACATTTTTAAATAATTTCTAGATCCCATTTTTGTTCTGCGCATAATTTCTGGAACCTTGATTGGAATTTGGGTTAAGTTACTATTTACTAATAATAAACGGGAGAATAAAAAAGTGACTGACAGCTGTGCTACTTACTCTCAGGCAGCGTATGTGACCTGTGAACTAAAACGATGATGATGATGGTATCGGTAGTCATAGTGAAATAGCAACACATATTTTTTTTTATTTAATTGAGAAGATGACATACATAAATCATAAACCTAGTAAAAGCTGACGTTACAGCTTTTTTCCAAGGAATCATCCTCTTTTTTTCTATGTGTGTTAGGTATGTTCAAAGTTTAGGTTGCACTACAGTGTGGTGGAACATATCAGTTAAAAAAAATAAAAGGTGGGTCCGTTCATATTATCTGTTTGAAATTTTCAATCCCCCACCTTAGTTTTTGTAATGATGAATCCAACACACGGACATGGGTTCCCTTTAAAAAAGAATAAATAAATAAATGAAGGACAAACCTTTTTCTAACCAAGTTGAAGACAAAGAAATGGTTCCGAATGAAACCCAATCACCATTGGGGTGATCCCTGCATTTTAAAAAACACATTTGTTGCCTGTCGTACGAAAAATAGAAAAAATATATATATTTTTTTTTAATATTTTTCCTTTTATTTCAAGACCCAACCGATTTTATGTCCCGATTTGATTTTAAATTCAAGCGTGGAAGATTAATCATTTGATTCTATTGAATGAGCAAATCTAATTGGACAGATTTGAGGGCCAGCACCACTAGTTTGCAAATTTCATTCGAACGAGATTGCAAACGAGCAATTTTGAAAGTAAAGTCACTTGTTTGCAAACCCCATTTGAATGAGCTTTGCAAACAAGAGTCTCTATAGTCACAAATGCAAACTTCACCAAGAATGAAAGAAAAATATGCGGAATTACAACCTGTTAACATCAAAATAACTTTCCAAAACGAATATATTTGATTCTGCATTTTTAATATCTACCATTAGAATATAGAATTATCCATATTTAAATTAATTGTAGCAATTAGTTCTTTTCTTTTTGAATCTTTTGTATTTTGTATTATAAAAAGAAGATTGAATTAATGTAAAGTCATACAGCTTTGAGAATTATTAAAACTTTATGTTTGTTTTGTTTTCTAAGCTATGCGTAGCTTTTTTTTTTTTGATATAAGCTATGCGTAGCTTGTTAATTTTATAGAAACAAAAAAGTCATAGATATCCATGCTTTTCATGCTGCGTCACATCTGAATAATCGAGCTGCGTCCTTAAGGAAGTAACAGATTCTGAACTTATTGATTTCAAAATCTCATAAATATCTTTAGGAGAGTTTAAACTAATAAAGAGTGATTGGTTGGGAGTTTGGGTCATGCTATCTTACCGAGTAAAGCGGTACATCTCAATTCTGGGTAAAGAAAATAGAAAAATGCTTGTGCATCTTCTAGAGATCCTTCTAAGGGTTTTTCTAATTTTTTTTTTAATTTTTTAAATTAAATTGGGGCCTACCTCTTAATAAAAGGTGGGCCCTAATTTGATTAAAAAAATTAAAAAAAATCTAGAAGGACCCCTAGAATGATCTCTTGAAGATGTTCTAGTGATTCATTAAAAAAAAGAAAAAAAAAAGGGTCTCTCTAGTATTAAGTAATTACCATTTTTGAGCTTTTGAAAACACTCTAAAAATTGGACATAATATGACTTGATAGTTACCCAAAAAGAAAGAGGGGGGGGGGGGGGGGGGGGACTTGTTACATTATCTGTATACATTGAATGAGAGATCTCTCATTTTCTCATTAAACCAAATTCTTTCAAAGTCAATCTTAGGATTCTTGCATATTTCACTTTTACTCAAAACATTTAATAAGTGGTTTTTGACTGTTGTTCTTGAATTATTTTCCTTTTCCGGTAGTGATCTGTTTTGTTTGCCTAGTCCAAAAAACCCGGGAAAGCAAGAAGAAAAAGAAGTAATGATGTGGCAAAGTTGGACCGTAATTCACACCGATTAACTGTTTAAATTGCTAATAACTTTGACAATTATTGTGAGAAAATTCATTTCATGTGCAACAAAACTTAAAATTTATTTAAACAATTGAATCAGACATAAACTCTCACAATAATTGTTAATAATTTAGATAGTTATTACAAATCAAAACGTCCGGTTTACGTGGGGATTATCTTGTCTAACGGATAACTTTATCACTACGTCATATAGGACTGAAATGCCCCTGTTAATAAATTACATCGCTACCCTTGGTTCTGGGAAGAGTGTGCAAGTTCACAAACCCTTTGTATTATCAGGTCCGACTTTTTCGAGGCAAGAAATATGGATGGAGAAGAAAAGAGAGAAGGTGTTAAGTGGAACGTGAAGAAGGCATAGAATAGAAGGGTCTGAAAAGAGTGAAATGTCATGATCGATGCCCATTCAGAACACGTGAAACTTTTGATTGAGATGCCCCACGAATGAAGCATATGGGATTGGAAGTCTCAGTGGCTCACATGGGTGGGAGAGACTGGAGAGCCAAAAAGATGCATGTTTTGTGTTTCTTGGAGAAGCTTTGGCGAAAAAGAGCAGCTCCTGCAAAAATATCACAATTAAATTGCTTTGCAAGCTTTGACCAGACTATATTAATGGAAGGTCACGGGTACTATAGTAACTTTTACCAGGTTTAATAACAAACACTACTTTTTAACACCGTTTGCTTTTGTTGTGATTTTTTTGTTTAAATAGAAATAAGAAGTGATGTGATATAAATGTGAAGATATGAAATTTTTGTGAAAAACAATTAAAGAAAATCATTTGGTAATTAGTTTCGAAAAGATGTTAACTTTTTTTTTTTTGGAAGGGGTAGATCTTTACCGATCGATGCCAAGTGCTTTCCTTTTTTTATTTTTTATTTTCTTTTGTTGCATTGAGTATAGAAAAATTAAGTGACTTTTATTAATTGCACAAGATTTTTGTATAACCATAGATAATCACTTAGAGCATCTCCCGTAGTTTGTTCAAAATCTTCTTATTGTGTATATTTAGTTAATATAAGGTAACAATTAAGTCCAACAGCTTGTTTTCTCGTTATCCAAAATACATATATTGTTTTTTAGATAACTTTACTTAATCTTTTTAAACTTTTAATACTTTTGTAATTATCCTTCAAAGTTCAAAAACTCTTAATTTAATATATCAAACTTTTAATTTTTTAAATCTCACTATTCTTGTTAGTGTTTGGGGTTAAATAAGACAGTCAACATATAAAACGACCCTTATACCTTATGAACTTTATAAAATTACCCTTAAATTACTTTTTTTTTTTTTTTTTTAATTTTTGGTGTAACGTAAAACATTTAGCTCCCATCATATGCAAACATTCATAAAGCCGTAAGCCTTTTATAAGTCCAAGATGCATAGAGTCATAGACAATGAAAAACTGGTTTTTAACCCACAATTTTTTAAATTGAGCCGGTAAATTTTTGTGCTTGAGAATTGGTGTCTTAAGTTAAACTTGTGTTTTGATACGTGAGTGTCCTTTTTTTTTTTTTTTTTTTGTTGAAGTGATATGTGAGTTTCCTGAACGTGCATTTGTAATCAGTTCCAACGGTTAAGAGAGAGAGATGTTCTGTTCGTCGTCATCAGGGTCGGAGGAAGATGAGGAGGGAATGGAGTAGTACAGGAAATGAGGGTATCAGCCTTTAGAGTGTGGGATCAATTTCCTTTCCTTCTTCTGATTCAATTTTTGAATATTTTTTTTCTATTGGATTTGGATTTGTTTTCCTGATTTCATGTAGGAGAGCATGAAATCCACACGCGCGCGGGTGATATTGACTTGTTGCGCATGATGGCTGGGTGGAGGTGCGTGAGGAAGCGACGAGGAGTGGAAATGCCAATGTTTACGGTGGTGAAGCGCATTGGCAGTAGCCGACTAAAGATGACATACCTAACTCAAAAAAAGCTAAATTTGAAATTTAGGGCGAATCCAAAGGAATGAGACGTTGCAACCAAGCAGAGGAGGTGCCAAGGCAAAGGCAGATGGACTAAGGCTGCAATTATGGGAGAAAGGGACAAATCCCTTCGAATATATTACCAAATGAGAGATATAGAGCCTCAAAAGAGGTGAAAAGCTTTAGAAGGGATGGAGGAAGAGGAAGAGGAGAGTAGAAGGAGAGGTGGAGGAGGAGTGAGGCATAGTGATACCCCTTTGCTTTTTGGTTAGCCACTTTTAGGCAAGCACTTTAGCTTATGCATATAGTTTTTTTTTGTTTTTTTTTTTTAAATCTTTCTTTCTTTTCTCTCTCTCTTTTTTTTTTTGCTGTGTTCATTTCTCTATCTTCTCTCTTGGTGGTTTATGAAAACTATAAAAAAAAAATACTGAAAAATAATATTTAAAGAAAATATAAAATATAACATAAAATATGTTAAAATTTGTATTAAAAAGTAATAAGTTGATTAGTTAAAATGCATAACATTATTGGAGATGCTCTTGGGATGTATCTTGGTTTTTGGTTGTTAGGAATGAGCCAAAAGGGCCCATATTCCCAATGTATTGCATTTTTATTAAGCTCTCATTTATCTGATTGTAGGTCCCTATACCATACAGCAGACCCAATAGACAGTAATCCAAGAAGATCAATTCTTTACTAAGAGCCATCATAAGCTTACGTATTCTCTTTTCTGATATTATAAGGTAGTCATTAGCTCTACTTGATATACCCTGATGATCATCGTCTCCATGTCATTCGTTCGTGTATTATGCAGTAGTAGACACGATCAGGATCCACGATAATCTCAAGGCGACTCTGAATCCCGTAGTAACCACGGGTATTCATGAGAGTTATAAAATAAAGCTATGAAGACAATGGTAATGGTTAATTCTTTATATCAAGCGTTAAACTATCAAATTACAGTCCATTATCAGATCCATTTCATATAAGTCACTAATTCTTAAGTCATCAGCTTATCCCCGCCGCACTCCGCAAGCTCTTCTTACGTGTTCCTTTTTTTTCAGGTGTTCGTCATAAACGTGTACTCAACAAGGTTGCGCATGTCTGTGGTGGAACGACACAGTGTTGTTGTCTACTTATACAATATCTAATAATATGTGTGAAGACCGTCGATTCAGCAGTCTGTCATGACACACCTCCTGAGCAGGGAGACAGTCGGCATGCAGCTGGTACCATCTAGGCCTCCTCCTAATCTTGGAGTCCCCCAAATGATCCAGGAAGAGAATCGCATGCCATATGAAGATAAATCTTCAGACAAATGGCAATGACATATGGAAAACCTGGCTAAGCATAAAATGAAGAATTGCTGCCAGCTAATCTCCTAGCAGGCGAGTCATACCCGGAAGGCATGCAAGCCTCATGAGATGCTGACGTGTGTGAGGAGAAATGGCGATAGTATCCTGAATAATGGCCATTACACTTTATCGCTCCTCCTCATGACCCCGTCAACTCCCAATGTCTCGAACCACCCCTTTATCTTCCACTTATCTCACATATGATCTCATGCATCTCACATGGCTCAAGAAATTCATATCCGTATGCGCAGCTTGAAGACTTGAAAAGTATATAGTTACGGAATAGAATGTCTCAGGCATTCGATCAAAATGAGAACGTGCCAAAGGGTCGGTGGTCGAAGATCCTTGCTACGTGGAGTACAAATCCCTTTCACTCTGATCTAGTTGTATTCACTAGTCCTTTCCTTTTGCCCGGAATTTCAAGATCCTGAGAATTGTATAAATTCACTGGGTTTTTTGGAGAGGAGGATCCTGCCGAGCATATTGAAGCGTTCCTGGGAGAACATTTCCATTTCCACGCAACCCCAGACGAGATTTCTTGCCGGGGCTTCCCCCTCACTTTAAAGAGCATGTGCCCGGAATGTTTTGGCAAGCTTCCGCCAAAGTTCAATTCGGATAGTTTTGACGCACTGAGAGCAGTTCCCACACAATTCTCTTTAGCCGGAATGAAGACGCGATTCTTCTCTTTT